>JALDNG010001640.1:0-53145 GCA_024349245.1 Neodontobutis hainanensis
ATGAACATTCATGTTTTACATACAAAATGCGATAAAAAATGTACAGCGATATCACCATGTAATTATTTTCAAATATGTTTACTAATTAAAATTAAAAAAAAATTTCACTTGTCCCTTTGTGCGCACTATAATTACGTATAATTACTAATGAGTATATTTATTATAATTACATTAGGTCCGTGCACTGCGTGGAGCAAGAGACAGTGGGAAATATTAATTTTTTGCAAAGGGCGTTGGCCTAATTACTATCTAGGGAATTAAGGGTGTGGAAATTAATGATATCAGGATTTTTTTATGTCCATCAATATTTGGGGAGTGGTTTGAAATCAAATCGCTCTTCCAAATGACATCATAAAAAAATTGTGGATAAAGAGTTATCTTCTTTGATAATATATTTATTAATTTTTTTTGAATTTAATTTATCTACAAACTATCTTTATCTTGCATTGTTAGCAATGACGTACATTAATTGAAAAACATTCATTAATGGCTAATTGTTTCATTGTATTCGCATTTCATGCGTTATACGAGGCTCGATACATGTAAAAAAATATACATATCTCTTATGAGAAGCCATATGAGACAAATTATGATAAAATCGTTGTCATTCTTTGCATATGTGCTTGGTTACGTGCTCTGGTAGCATAGAACAATTTAAAATGCTAAAGCTGTGTTCAGGTTACTTTATTGTTCTTGACACATATGTAATCTTTTACCTGACTATATTCATTTTTTCTTTCTTAAGTCCCTCCTGTTCCTTCTGCCTTCTTTAACCGCTTTGTTTAATAATTTTTTAAACGCACCGGAGACGGCTCCTAACGAGTTGTTCAAAGGTGTCACATACCTAATCTTAAAGTCGAACCCCGTTTCTTCAATAAGTGACTTGAGGCCAATAACATGTTTAAACACATGTTACAAAGTTTTTTCCAAAATCCTCGTGGCAAGGCTGCTGCCCTCGGCTTTAAACAGTGAGGCGTGCCTCCGGAGCAAAGGGCCATTAGGCCTGAGCGTTCTGGTTGCCTCGATGCCCACTTCATCTTGGACGCCATTGTCAACTCCTATAAACTTGCGGACCCCACATTGGCGTCATTTTCATTGATATTAAAAAGGCGTTTGGTAGCGTCAGACATGACGTTATCAAATCGGTACTTAATGCATCGTTCTTGGATACCAAGGTTGCACGGTTTATCACTAGCTCTCTCTGCTTACTAACGTCCCTGAGTGTACGGTATAAATCATTCTCTATAACATTTAGAGTTGGTGTTCCGCAGAGTTATTCGATCTCTCCCAATTTATTTAACCTGTTTATGTTGCCGATCCATTTTTTCATCAAGGATATTTTTCCCTTGGGTGCGATCAGGATTTCGACCTTCATCACAAATCACCTAGCTTATATGGACGATTTCGTGATATTAACTGATATATCTTCCCCGGATGTGATGCCCAAGTTTAGCGAGTTTTCGTCTGGACTGAACTTCACTGTCAGCAACGCCAAATCGGGGTTGTCTTTTGTTCTCTCATCTTCTGCCTCCGCGGACCCTACTAAATGGCCTTTTCCTTTCTTCCAAGGCCGGGTGCAGTATAAATATCTTGGGGTTAAGCTGCCCAAGAACTGCCGGATGGTGTCGCTAACAAGACACGAGCTGCTGAGACGGTTTAAGGAAAACCTCAGCAGATGCCTTAAAATTAATCTACCGGTGTTAAGCATGGTGCGCCTCCTCAACATGTTTGTCATGTCGAGGCTTACTTTTTTTCTACCAATGGTGAATTTCCTCCCAAGCTTTCTCGAGTAGGTAACTAAGGCCGTTACATCAACCCTTAAATTGAACAAGGGATGGTATAGGTCCCAGGCTAAAGCGCGCCTTTTTGCCAGTGTTAAACGGGGTCTCGGGCTGATTCTATCTGCTAAGTTAATGTGGAAGTCCCTAGTTAAATTCACGGACTTCCACTTAAACGCCGATCGGTTAATTCTGATCCGCTAACGCGGTGCACGATAACATAGAGTTTATGGGAGGGACTACAACCTTGAAGTTTAGGCTACAAGGTTTTGAAAAGGGTATGATCAGTATGTATAACTTAGGGCACATGGTGATCAAGACACCCGAATATATGGAAAAGATCTTCCTTGGATACATAATGGATAAGGTGAAGAAATCGCCGCTTCATGAAAGGCTTGTCGGTGTTATGGACAATGCCCACTGTGAGTGGGGGAAGCGGACGCCTTTCTCGCTGGCGGAGGTAGGGAAGATCTTCTCGTTCCAGGACAACGGCTACCCGCTAAGAGGTTTGCTTTTTAAAGGTGGCGCGGTGAGCTCTCCCTTGTGCCGGAACTGAGGGCTGAAGAAGGAGTTTGTGGACCATGCCCTGGGGTCCTGCCCGAAGATGTATGAGCGGGTTAAGATTCGGCACAAGGTAGTTTCGATTTAAGCATTCGCCGTGTTCGAGTCTTATGACCTGGCATTCGAAGGAAAGAGTGCGGGAATGAAGAAGTGACGATTATGGTCGATCAAAAGATAAGTACCATAAACAGGATAATTGCGATCCGCCCAGATCTGGTGGTACTGGACATGAAGAAGCCGAATGTCTACATCCTTGAGGTAGTGATAACAAATGATTCTAACATAGGTCGAGTGAGGGACATAAAACTTAGTAAATATGTCCCTCTGAATTATGACTTAATGCAGAGTTTCAATATGACCGTTGAAATTCTCACTCTGATCTTTGGTCACTTTGGATCGTGTGAAGAGGCCGAAAGGGTGGTGAAACAAGTGGACCAGGACAAAGAAACCATTAAACGGACATCATTCAGACTTCCCTGCTAACAAGTAGACTCAGACTGATGCGCTCTTTTCTGGGTGATAGCGACTGAAGATTATAAAATCTTCATTTGTAGATTAGCTTAGTTATTAATGTGTCAGAAAAATAATCATCCTTAACGTATTAAGTTAATTAATAGCTATCCCTTTATTTTTAAATGTTAGTTGAAAAAGACAATTTGTTTTTGATATATCTGGGTATTTTTCTGAAATTTGAATTAGTCGCCTTGATGTTGGCATCTTTTTTGTGATTTATTTCTAAATAAAATTGATTTGGATGGTTTAAGGCAAAATTTATTCACATATTGGTGGAGATCTATTATTATAATATAAAAAAAAGTAGCCCAGTTCGATTTCTGTAGCTGTGAAGACACCGGAAAATCTGTAACTTTATATAATGACTTCATTCATTTTCAAAATTGTATGAGAATACGTGTATAATCCATTTCGTCAAGTTTTTTTAAACAGATGATAACATAGGATTATTTTCATTAAAATCATTTCCACAGATTTTATGAACTTCATCAGATTTAGATTGGTCAAAAATGAGTTAAGGTTGTTGCTGAAATTCTTCATTCAGTGTATATTAAAACTTATCCTGATCGTTCGACCTCTTAAATATTTTCTGCGCGATAAATATATACCTCCTAATCCAAAAAGTCATCGATGGTTAGAAGATTTGATCTTCATTGATATAAGATTTCACCTTCTCATAATGAAAAGACATCGACTGGTCTCTTGATACCAAGATATATGGGACGTCACTCAGTTTGTCTTTTGTTTAATAGATACCATCAAAATATTTTCGCCGATTGTTTTTCCCGCGTTTTTTATTTTACAAAGTGGTTCCAATACTTAACAGTTTTTCAAATATATCTTCCTGTCGTAGAAATTATATAAACTCTTTATGTTTGAAAACAGGTTATTAAAAATTCTACTGCTCTCTATGCACTAATTAAGTGTCTGTGAATAACTTGACATTCTTTGAACTTCAATGGTGTGGTAGTAGAAGTAAATCTTATGTTAATTAAGTATCTATTTCAAAGAGTGCATATTATAATGAACATCCAGATACTTTGTCACAAGATGATATATAAGCTAACATTATTATGGAAAGATACATGTCCCAATCTAATAATTTTTCATAGTATTGCGTAATACTTCTATAAATGTACTTTGAATCATTTTACCATTCAATTTTATTCATAAATGCTGTTTTTCTCGTTTTCAAGATGCTTGAACGTTTCTTTGTGATTCAATTTAAATTTAGTTTACGTGTTTACCTTGAAGAACCTCAAATTTAAATACTCGCAAACAACTTCGTCTACTCTCACATTAAAAATCGTTAATTCTTCTATATTTTTAATATGTCACACTTCTATTTACCATATGAAATTGTCGCTTATTAAAATGATAAATTAATTTCCTGTTTCTGTAATTTGAGGGTACGATCCTGGTGATTTCAAGTCCGAGGATCAGGTAGTCCTACGTTGATGAAGAAATTAGATCGCCTTTACATTTTATTAAAAACATCGCTGACAGCATTCATTACACGAAATATATAAGTTGATGATGGCTTGCATCATATTTTTCTTATAATATCTGGCTATTGCACAGAATAAGACATTATAAACAATATTGGTACCTTCAATCTGGAATCATGCAGCTCTTTGAGTACAGAGGAAACTATAACTGCTGGTATTACATCTAATAAGTTACTTGAATCGTCCTTTTATATTTTCTGAAAAAATGATGTCAATGAGATTAAGATCGCTTTTTAGTTCGCATTAAGCTTGAATACTTTGGATTGACCAAATGGTCGAAGTCAGGGTAAGAATTATTACGAATCCAACAACGGATTAAATCAAACAACAGATTGCTTCTTATTTATAGAGTATGAAATCAATTTCAGTTGATTCCGTCGTTTAATATTATAATTCGAATTTTTATTCTTTTTCTTGATATAATATCATAGTTAAGATGTTCTAAATAAGGCAGATGTCTGATAGAGAAGTTAAATTCTCATATAAAGTCTAACCACCTGAAAAAAGTACTTCTTTGTTCATTGAAAAAGGTTTATTTTATTCAAACAGTTATACTCCTTTCCATTTTCCTAACTGTGCATAAAAAGTAAAACATAAACAGCTTTCATGCCAAAGCAAGAGATAAAATTTCACATTAAGTAGCTTGGTAATTTTAATGCAGAATTATTATGTTTTCTTCAGCAAACATAACATATTCCCCTCTTTTAATTATTTCAGATGATTCAGCTCCTAACGATTCTCTGTGGATCAATCCCAAAATGAATGGTTTTTGTAAATGTTGTAAGTTGATAACATGAGTGGATATGAGTGCATTTTCAAGATTGTTAAATGGCACATTAAATTTCTATTTCAAGCCAATTACACACTTTTTGAGTCGTAGTGAAATTGAGTATCAACGATTCTTTTAAAGATTCTTCCATCTCTGATATATTAAGAACAGTCTGAAAGATAGTTGAAAGTCTTTTCTTGATTTAAGTTTTTGTCTTTTCAAAAACTTTAGTTTTCCCTGATCAGATAAAAACACTTTTAGGCGAGTTGACGTTTTCAATATACCCAAGTGTACATTTTATAAGTTTGCAATTAGATTTATCATCTCTGCATGGTCTTCTCTAATGGATTCATTACCAGTTTAAAATGAGTTTATTGAAGAGAAGCTGTTTCAATAAAAAAATCAGCATCGTCGATATAAGCGATACACTTTACAATTTACAGATTCAGTACGTCATTCATTGATCGCAGAAAACCCGTAATAACATTTAATGGTCTTTTTGAGATTTTTTATTTTGAAAGAGCCTAAATGGCATTACACATTCTGTCTTTTCACTATCATCTGGTTCGATTGATATCATGGGATATCCGAAAGCAAAATAGAATGATTAGAAATACTATGAATCACTAAGTTTATCCAAAACAGCGTTAATTTTTGGAATTGAGTTGAATTTTTAATTGCCACATTATTTACCTTTCGATTATTGACGCATTTCTTAAGTTTGGTTGTAAATCTTTTATTATAATAACTATATTTAAAACCCAAGTGCTGATGCTGGGGTAAACTATTTCTGGATCAATAAGTTTTTTCAAGTATGTTCTTTTAGAAACGACGAAGTTGCAGAGCTACAGGTCTGCAAAACTCTTTAAAAGGAGTTTATTCTTAGTTGATCTCATGCAGAATTACAGACGTATGACCATTTTCAGTCTTATTGAGAAAAAAAGTTCGCTATCTGTTTGATTCCTCTTTTCAGATTGTCTTATAAGTTTCTCCTGACTCTTTATTCGCTCCCGCATGATTGACTTTTCTTGATACGTGGTAACAGACTGTAGATAAATAAATAATAAATGATTTCAAGAAATTACTTTGTTGATACGCTTAAGTGAAAAAACGTTGGTTTTTACTTACGATCAATTTTTCTTCGAATTTGATTTTATGACTTTTTGTTTATAATAGACTATCCTATGATTAAAAAAAAGAAAGAGATCAAACAACAAATTATTTCACATCGATTCATAACACATTAATAAAAATTTATAAATAAGTTATTCCACAGATTTGAAGTTTCTGGCTAATCCCTATCTCAAATCTCATTTCAAGACTTCTTAATAAATAATGGTGGAATTCGGAAAAAGTTTTACATCAATAAGAGGAACTGCTGCAGCTAAATCTATCAAAATATTTGGAATTCATTCTTTTTACTTTTTGAGATAGAGATAAAATATCTTTTCACTGTAATTGAAGAAAAAGCAAAATAACGTGAATTAAAATAGCAATACCTAGATTCATGTTGACTACGGTCCCATTTGTAACACAACCTCATTTTTCCTTGTCCTTTCATGGTTTGACGATTTCATATTTGCATCTTCTATTTTACTTCTAGTTTAATAATTTTTTTCACGTAACCCACTCATTTAGTTAAGCTATAGCAGAAATAAAGTTATCGTAAGAAGCTTTAACTGAGTAAAGAGCAATTTAGGTCCCTACATTGAAAATCTTTTTGAGACGATTCGATTCTGACAATGCCGCATTGAGAGAACTTCGAAGAGAAATTTTCTGTTATTACTTTATTTTCGTGTCTGTTAAACGCAACTAAATTGGGACATAGATATGAATCTATGTTTTCTGGGTCAATACCAGCAAAAGGGATTTGATGAAAATTCAAACAGTGAATGCAAACAATCTGAGAAATCTGCAACACTCCCAAGAATAAAAATGTAATTCTGTCAGACACTCCTTAATATATAAACTTAAAAATGAACAAGATAGAATGACTCGTTTATCATCCAAAATATTTTCGTTTCTACGAATTTAATCTCTTTGCATGACCAATGAATTTCATCATCTCATATGAGAAACAACTCTCGCGTTCATTTAACCACGAAACTATCTCATTTTTGACATCACAGCTCATATCGCTCGAACCACACCTTAACGTCGAAAATCTTTCCGTGCCAATTTCAAAGATAAAAGATATTTTTGTTATAGCGCAAATAATTACATCGCTATGATTCCCGAATAAAAATAAAATAATACAACTTATCTATATCTTTATTTTCGTTGTTAATTTGATCGCAGGTTGTCAACATAGATGAGATTTAACAACCTAATTAGAAAAGAGAAACTTTGATCTTCTATGTTTTTAATATCAGTCACTCAATTGATATATTCCACATAGTTCAACCAATCAATGAATAGTGTAAGATTCTCTGATTCATCTAAAAAATGATGCTGAGATTCTTAATTTAGTATGAAGGTAAGTATCATAAAAAGATGGAATATTTTAGTTTCTCTGCAGACTTTTTTTGACTAACTAGAATTTCTGTGATAAAATTTGAGTCAAAAATGCCAATGCAGCAATTCCCATATACCTTGTATTATCTTTTTTAAGGCTTTTAACAAATTTTTATAAGATACATGCCATTGCAGAAATAATCTAGAAATTGTCGAATAAATATATTGAGACATGTAATTGTCCAAATATGATTGATGTTTTCTACCTGCAAATTTTTAAATATTTTACCTTTTTCAATAAAAATCTATTTTATTATCAAGTTATGCTCGATTAAAAAAATATAAAAACGATGTTGGAGTTTTCATAAATATACTATGCTTAATACTGAAGAACAACTGTGGCTTACCTAGCCATGTCTTAGACGGTATATAATTTTCATAAAGATTATTTTGAATTACTCTTCGTAGTGGTGTTTAATGATTATTATACTTAAGTTTTTCCCATTAAAGCACTTGGAATGTATGATCTTTCTTTAATGATGAGCTTATTGTATATTTTTAAGCCAAATGATGTATTCTCCACGCGTAGATCTACAACTAAAGCTATGGTTCTTTTATTCCACGATATTTTAATAAATCATTGGAAAAGTTAATTGAATATTTTTTATTAATACCTATGATTCCTTTATACTCATAAACTATTTTGAATTGACTTTATTGATATCGTCAGTTGAATTAATCCATTAATTTATCAAATTGAAAAATATTATTTTTAAAAATACATATGCAATAATATGATTCATGAATTGACTCCGTTTGGTAATATTTTAATTCTTCAAGTCTTCAATAAAGTCACAATATTAGAATAAACTTCATTCTTACTTAATCGATGCATTTTTTAAAAGTATATTTCTATTTTTTTATTTCAAAAAATAAAATATTGAATCCCTTTGTTTTTAAAATAGGTTCCTCATATGACACATTTGATTTTCTTTATTTAAATTTCGTAGCTATCCTATTGAAGGCTAATTATTTCATTTAAAAAAAATCCGATTTAACTTTCATTTAAAGTTAATTCTGAGTAAAATGTTTATTATGATTTTTCTTATTAGTTAATTCGATGACACAAAATAATTTAAGATCAAAACTCTTTTACTGAAAAAAGGAAATTTATTTTTAATCACAGTTATATATAGATTAAACATCATGAAACTATTTTTAACCATAAATCTCATTAAATTTTGACTCAGTGAGATTAATAAGTAATTAACATTGAGTGCAAGTCTTTAATAGGCTTCAGGCAACGATCTAGTAACCTTTCACAAACAACATTAAAGAGAAAAAATCTTATGAAAATCTTTGAAAATTAAACATAGACCCTGTGAATTTTACTGGAAATTTATATAGATTTATTCACGTAGAGTTATATTGTTTTAATAATTTATTGAATCATTTTAAATTAGGTAAGAAAGCATTTAAGCAAACATTGAGTATCCTATAAGTCGTTTTACTCTCTCCATAAATCACAAATACTCTTGTGTTGACTCTTGCAAGGATAGGCAAATATTCTTTGCCAATTATAGTGTGTACTTGGTGCAACTATAGCAACAGATTTTCAAGCATACAATCCATATAGTTTATCTTGATGGAATAGTTTAATTACTTATTTAAAACGCTTAGGGAATGAGATGTTTCAACATCAAATACATAATGAAATGACATTTCAAAAATATTGATTTTATTGGGATACCTATTATAGTTATTGAATCCATAAGTTTCAGAGAGTCTTCAAATAAAGAGTTCTAGATGTTTAATGTTTGCAAAAGATGGTCTAATGTTCATTGATGACTTTTTTTCAACCCAATTCCAATTATAAAGAAGTCAAATCTGTTGATAAATGATAGAGTTAATGTGTTTTAACATAAATTTTGGTATTCTTACACATCTTACTTTGTTTCATTTACAAAACATTCAATTCATTTGCTTTGTACGTGTGTTTCTTTCTTAATACTTAAAATATAGTATTGGAAATACGAACATACTACTATTTTAAACAATACATTCAACGATAAATATTATAAAACAATACCAGTAACTTATCATATTACAATCTGTAAAACATGATTTATGATAAAAATACTAATTGCTCGGTCTAAAATTCTGTTCGCATTTTGAGATATTTTAAAAAATTAAAATACAAGTACTGTTAAATTTGAATATTTTATGACAACATAAAATGGAATTTCGAAAATTTAAAATTAATGTCACTTTTAATCAATTATATAAAGTTAATTTCATTTAACGACAACGTATATTCAATTTAAGGATGTATTTCGAGAACATTTAGTTTAAGACCTATATTTCTTCAAAGGCTTTTCACTTAATGTTGAAATGGATATACAAAAAAATGATTTGAATTCATAAAATTATGATGATGTTATTATATATTTAATTATTTTCGAATAAAAATATTTTAGATTTAAAGATGAAATCTATATTTAGTGTAAATTATTTACAATTGTTTAATTCACTTACTTTAATTTACACATGCTAATGTTGTGTGATTTTATTATTTTAAACAGATATTCTTTTGAAAGTTGCATATTTTGTTACCAAGACAAATACTAAAATAATTTACAATCATATGGGAATATATATTCTCGTAAAATTTTTACCTAAATCCTAAAGCAAGAGTCCAAGAACTGTGAGATTTTATATTTATAGTTTTATTTTTTTAGAAGCCATTTAGTTTAAAATATTTCTCTAAAAGATCAAATACATCTTTTGATCACAAAGCTATGGTAAGAGCAGTTAAAGAAAGAAAATAAGATTTCGCACAATAAAAAATGCTAAAGATAGCTTGTAAAGTACTTGATATTTATCTAGATACCTAAAAAACACATCTTAAATTGCTTCAATATGTATGAAAGTATAATCTTATGCCAGAATATCACAATATGAGATTCTTTATTTACAAAGATATAATTTACACTTTGTTTTTCGATATAATCTAAAATAAAATTTAAGCTCAAAACTTTTAAAAGGGTGTGCCTAGATAAACTATTCTAATCAAGATTTTTTTATTTATCTTATGATATCTGCATCCCTCTACTCTTATGTTTAGCTTCATATAAAAATTAAATTCATAATTTCAAAATTGTTTTGCAAATTTAAGAGCTATCATCTTTACCATAAACTGATACTTTTCAAAAAATATCAAAAATATATCGTACTTTGCCAGTTATATAACTTTTTTTCCCACACTAATAATTATTTGATCTTAATTATGTAGTTCATGACGCTCTTTGGCGGTTTGGTAATAATTTTTTCAACCATGTGTCAGTTCCTCACTATAAAGATGCCATTTGTAAAAGTTACTCTGTACTATTGCAAGTTACATTGTGAATTTTCATTTTGCTGACATCTAGCCGAACAACAAATGTTTTTAAGTAGACCTGAATTTTGAAGGATGCTTTATCTTAAATGTTTTCTTTTAATCGTTAAAAACCATGACCTCCAGCATCTATTGACAACATGTGTATTTCATATATGATAGCTAACATTGAAAATTTGTTATGGTGCTTGTATGGGCACAATATGACTCTCTACATAAACATCAAAAAATTTCATCTTGCAGTAAATTGATAATTCATTTTATCTTAGACATAAGATATTATATATTTTTAATTAAATATTTATTCTTAAAGGTAAATTATATTATTTAATGATTTTTTTTTAATTAAATATGCAAAAATTTATTATTATATTTGATTTTTTATGTTTAACTCAAAATACATTCATCCCTAATTTAATTACTTGAAGATGTCTCTGTACCCGAAAAGATAATATTGCTATATTCAACGATCAAACATGGATTTTATTTGATTATATAAGCTTTAGTAGGGTTGATATTCGTTTTAGATACTGAAGAAATTAAAAATGAATAAATACTTAAGCAGAGTAGATTAATTTTTTGATTTCATATCATTCAAATTCTTAATTTAATTTTGTGATTTTGCTTTAATCTCTCGTTGTTACTTTTTCAATTGTGTAGTAGTCTTGGATCGTTTAGGTTTATTTTTTGTTTTTATATTTAGAGTATTTTTTGTATGCTCAACCTCTAATTTTTTCCAATGTTTATGCTCTGGGAAGAAACCAGTGTTTTAAATTTTGGCAATTTTTTATTGAACGAATGTACTTTTTAGGTAATCTGTTTCATTTTTGATTTAATTTAGCGATTTATTGAAAAATCATTTTGCTTTTTAGGATTTCTTTCAATGAGACTCCATATAGGGAATTAATATGAGAAATATTTTTCGCAGTTTTGAACATAATTTTTAAAAATCGTTGATTCTAACAATTATCCATTATATTGATACATTACTATGTCTCTCTAAATGTGATAAAAATATATTTATTAGTCATATTAGTTATAATTGCGCTGAGGTCTAAAATGGCTTAAGATTTGAAAATAGCTAAGGAATTTTAAATCTGACTGTGTTATTTATTGTTAAAATGTCTATTTAAATTCAATCTAAGTTACGACGTAATACGAATCTGCTAAATTTGGTTGTCGTTAATATCTTAGTTTGATTTTTTAATGAATTTTAAATTAAAATTTTTATTATCCTCAATATTAAATATCAGGTCATTGAAAAACAGATGTATTTTTAGAAAAGCGTCTTAATATTTCGAAGTTGATTTTTTTATTTAAATAATGACATTTATAAATCAATTAACAGGTGATGTAATATAACAGGTCAGAATTCAAACTAGAACATTTTATCAATAATTTTTCAAATACGTCTTACATATTTACATGCTCTCACATCCTATCAACATGTCATAGTTCCATTTATCATACATAATAACTATTAAAGATTTTTATTCGTGCTTTGTTTCATATATTTTATTCGATACGCCAAGCAATCGTAGTTCTTTAATAAGGTAGAGGCGACACATTCCGAGATACTATCTTCAATTAAGTTCGATTATTTGGAAATGAAAAAAAGTTCATATTCTCTAAATTATAAAAGATTACATTTTCGGCAAACATGTTTTTTGATTTTTAAAGTTATATAAATCAACTATGGAAACACATAAAATAGAAATTTGTCGAGAGAATATTTTTGCAATATTTTTAAGATGAACTGATAGCCTACATTTATTCAAAGGTTTTAGAATATTCTTTTGAGTGTAGCTAATGATGTTACTGAAAAGGAATTGCAACTCACAAAATATTCTGTCATTAAACGGCATCTATTATTGTGTCAAATGCTTCTTAATTCAGAAGATAAATGTTTTAAATCTAGTTTGATAATATATGGTGTATGTAGGCGATTTAAATTTATTTTATTGAAATATATAATTATAAGCCTGCGAAAATCATGCAAGTATCAATTTGAATAGGATTTTTTGTTTTAAAGATAATGTTTGATTTCCATCTCATCCATTTGAGATATAATTGCAAAAGTTGGAAAAAAAAATTTTTATTAAATATGAAAATATTCAAGATAGATAACAACTCATTTTGATTTATAAGGTCTTATGATGTTTGAGATACTATAAATCAAAGTAAAAAGCTCTTCAATTTCAAAAGTATTTGTTGTTACGTTTGTTTAGATCTTCATTTATCACATCCGCTAAAACTTCTAAAATATTGAGTGTGTTTTAAAAAAAATATGTACATAATTTAATAATATGATTGATATGCTATATGTATTATTTCTCACGTTTCAGGAAGAAATCTATCAGTTTATCGTTGTTATCAAGTTCGTTTAAAAAATATTTTTGATAATATAGTTATAAAAAGTATTATACGTTCCATTCGCTGAATGTTCTTATTTTAGCAAAAATATTGTTTGAGATACATGGAATTCAGTCATTTTTAAAAGGATATTCTGTGAAAACTTATGATCCAGAAGTTCGATCTTTTATGTTGTCTTTTTATAAATTAAATATTTAAGGAATTTTGTGATCGATTTAAATTGATAAATAATTTAATTTTGAGTATTTCGTGAAACCTTTCTTTAATTGTACACAAATTATATTCTCAGCTTACTATTTTTATAAATGATATCGATTTTTAAATCGCGATAAAAAGATGCCACTAATTTGCTTCATTAAAAAGAAGTAAATCTTTGATTTTCGTATTTCATTTTAAAATTGTCGTAGCTGTTTATTTGTTTTTAAATCTGATGCTTATTTTTTGATTAAAAAGAATTGGAGATAGAAGGCTCATGTGAAATATATAATTTATTTTGTCAAAATGTTTGCTGTTTTATTATGATGAATGTTCAACTTTGAATCTGTGATGATATCTATTTCAACCATTTAACTGAATTATATATGTTTCATAACCACTAATTTTTATTCTAATTATCTATCAATTGAAATTAACAGAGAAATGCTAAAAATAAATTTTAAATAATTTCTTAGCAAAGAATTTGATAACTCTGCGCGTATCAATACATTTACAAAAATTTCTTACAGATTAAAAGTCGTCTATTGAAACTAAATTAACTGTGATTCTAAACCTCTTATTTAAAATAATTCTAGAAAGTAAAAATTTATTTGTGTTGGTAATTTAGATTGTAATACAAATCAGATTATTAAAAAAGTTACATTTGATAAAATATTTTTACATTCATGTCCATAGTTATTTGGTTTTAATCTTAAGCAGCGCCCTATTCTACATATCTATCAGTCAACTGACTCTTATATCCTGATAAAAGGTCCACTTTTGAAAAATTAGAGTTTGTTTGAAGGAATTTTTGATAAATTTCTCTTGAGTAATTTAATAAGTAATGATTTATTATGGACCTCATCTTAAAATAAAAATCATCTATTCCCTATATTTGTTATCTCAAGTTGATTCGCTTCTTCGTTGTAAACAAATTAAAAGGAGGTATTTGAACCTTAAATATTGATAAAATAATCTTTATGGTATATATGCGTCTATGTTTAAAACGATGTTTATTTCAATCTCAAGGGGAGTATAATCATGAATAAATTATTTATTAGGTTTTTATAAATGGCGATTCATATCTCGATTATGGCCAATACTTTTTTAGATTGTGAGCTTTAAAACATCCGAATTAATGATCATAATTTTCTTTTTCATTCCATTGAAGATTTAATTGAAATGATACTGAGAGCATACTTTATTTTATGATTTTAATGAATTTTTATTATTAAAAATAAATTATTATCATTGTTATACGTAAAACAATTGACGATCATAAATACTATATATTTTTGTCTACATAATCTAGTAAATTAGTTTTTTATTTTTAAAATTCTATCTTGTAAAAGATTTCAAATTATAAATATGTATTTTTATAATGTTACATAGTGTCATTAATATTAGAAGATGCTTTTGAAAATGATAACAAATTAAAACTGGTTAATTAGCCCGTATAATACATATAATAAAAATTTTTTTATTTATAGATGAGGTGTTTTAGTTAACTTGATATTCAAACAACTTACCAACTTTTACAATAATCGCAATCCTCTAAGCAAAAGTATTAAATTTATATGAATATTTTGAAATGATATGTTTTATATTGTATTATTTTTGACAGCTTCAAATGTTTTTAAAGATTCGAATTTTTAATCAAGATCCGTATCAACATAATGGTTACTGTTAACAGTTCAGTAAATGTTTAATTTAAGTATACAAAAACGATTTTTAAAATATAAGTTTGATTTATACGCAGGTTTAAAGAAAATAGTCATCGATTTTAACCGAAATAATAGATTTAATATTTTATCTTCAATGAGTTTTAAAGTCAAGAAAAACATAATATCTGTTAGTATATTGCATATATGATAATTTATCTACTCTCTTTTCTCTTTCATATAAATTGCGTGCTTTTCCCAAATTTGAATGATTTTAAAAGTTGTATTTGAATAATGCTTAATTCAAAATATAAACACAATACGTATTAGTAAATAAATATTCAGAGTTTAAGTAGCAAGCTAAAGTGCATTTACAATTCTTTAAAAAATATCCAATCTATATTTTAATTTTAAATTTCCAGAGTAAAAATTGTTCAAAATATAGAATGACAAGTTCCAATTGATGGAACTATGGAAATCTGAAAATTAATATTCAAATATATTTCTAATCCTAGTCACTCGTGTTGATGTCTTCCAATATTAATATTTTGTAAAACATTTTTCACCAAATCTGAGGATGATAAAGACTTTTATAAATGTTTTTTTGTTTTCTTGTTGAATTTCAATTAATGATAAGATAAATAATCGAAACTCTAATTATTTCCGAATCGCATTAATCATTTAAGGTTTACAAATTTTCAAAATATGTAAATTATATTATGAGTTTTGAAGATGGATTATCGCGAGAAATATATAATAGCGTTTAAGACTGAATATAAATAATATCTTCTTGTAAAACCTCGTTTTCGTTAAGCAGTCTAAGAGTTTAGATGCTTAGCAAGAGATAAACAAAAAATTACACTCAAAAATAAGGTTTCTCAGCTACGAAAATAATCCCTTTGAATACGGCTGTATTAAGTTAAAACTTTGGTCAGTTTCGCAAAAAATCTCTTTTTTGATGCCATTTTTACCGTATAACTACAAAATCACGATAAACCATTGTTTAAAGTTAAATACAGTTTTGTTTTAAATATTTTAGGAATAATTTGTTTTTTTCATCATTAATTTTAAATAGAAAAAGTGTTATAGATGGTTATTCAGTTTTTAAATGTCTTATTTTTAAATATTTTAACTCAAATTACTTATGAAACACTACCTTTTCTAAAAATAATTGTTTCTTTGTATTTACTCTGGCCAAATGATTCAATTGAGCTTTATGTTTCTGAAAATACTGTAAATTATATTATCAATTCTTTCAAATGTGATCTATAATCAATATTTAAAGGGCGAAATAATTTGTCTAAATATTATATTTCTATCCTTTAACTGCTTAAAAAGATTTTACTATTCACAACAAACAACATTATTAGACACGTATAAAAATCAAAAATGTTGTATATACTCTCAAATATCTTAAATCCAATATCTTATTTAATCATCTAATTTTTGACTATTTAGAATTGTGAATGAAGAAAGTTATTTAACTTATTTGTTAAAATATTTAAAGATAAATTTTAGATATATCTGATTTTTGTCCTAAATAAACGTTCCAAATAATTGTGAAATGGCATTAGAGTGTTTCACAGATCAACAAAATACATTTTAAGCTTCCTGATTCTCTGATATGTTTCAAGAGAGATAATCTGTGAATGTTAAAAACAGAATATTCTGAAACATACAAACTTTGTTAAGATAAACCTTATTTAAATGATGAATTTTTATTCAATGTTTTTCTTCTTTATAAAAAACCTAAAAATTATTTAGAATTCTTCTAAAAAAATCAAAAGAAGTCTTTTTACAATTAAACTTTGTCAACTTATCCTTTTTAAATATTTTATAAATCTTTAAATGCATATTGCAATTTTTAAATTAATTTATTTTAGTTTTAAAATCACAAATTCATATTTACAAATAATATCTTTAAATACAGAATAAACATTTTACTTAAGTTATTCTGGTTATATTCAAGCCAATTTTATTTGTGAAATATGCATATTTATACTTGAAGCTTTAAGCTGTCAAAAGTTATTTAAATGAAGATTTTTTAAATTATATTATAAGCATAAGTCTTGTTCAAATATTTTTATAATTTACCATAAAATTTCATATTATCTCATCTAAAATGAAAAATTGTAAAATTATTGATCCATTTTTATTCCTTCCATAGTTGAGCAGATTAAGATGTGCTAATTCATAATCTATCTATGCGATAAAACATATATAAATGTCTCAATTATTTTTTGATAAATTATGTTTGAGTTTTGTATTTTATTAGATATTTAACTTAGATTTATTTTTATCAAAAATTCTTGTATTTAAAATATTTAATTTATTGTACTTTTTATATTTTTTTCAAAATTATTCATCAATGTTAGTTCTTTTATTTAATCGTATATATTAAATTAAATTATTATAAAAAATAAATTAATATGTGAAAAAGTTTCAGATTGATTGAATAATTTTAAAACTGTCATTTATATAAACTCTTTATTTGCATATAAGAAAAAATAAGTTTGATAATATTTACTGGAAATTTAAATCGTAATGTGTCATATATTTAGTTTTTTTTTATTAATTTAAAAATTTTTTTATTTTTGTTAGTGTAAATATATTTAATATGATGAATAAATTAACAGTATTTCAATTTTATTAGAAAAAATAATTTGATAACTTTCGAGGGATTTGTAACATTAAATCAATTTTTGTTTGGGGTTTTTTCTGTCAAATTAATAATTTTCGTCATCATTTTAAAATTATTTTGAATCAAATTTATTTGAAAAATATTATTTCAAATTATTTCATTCATATCATCTCTTTTGGTTCATTTCACTGAATTAACATTCATTTAATATTTATATATCAATGATGAAAACGCAATTCTCAAAATTTATCACATTTAAGTTAGAGCAAGTGAGCTTATTAAGTGGCACCAATACAGTCAACAAAATTGAAAATCATTGATTGAATAATATCAAAACGATTCATAAATAGTTATTTATATGATGATTTTAAAATTATATGCACACTTTATTATCTTCTGACGAGTATATAATGTGAAATATATTTACGTTCGGTATTTTTTGAATTTATGTATAAATTATTTTATGACACAAAAGTAGAGTTGTGGTTTCTTATAATCACTTTATGAAATCTTTGTAAACTACTCTGATCTTAAAGCCGTGATATCACTTATTTTTTGTTGTTAAGTCTTTGCCAGAGCTTAAATATTTTTGTTTTTGAAGAATTTATATGTAACTAATGCTGTTTTAGCTGTTTACCTCAACCTATTCTATTTATACTCAGCCTTTATCAAAGCTTCTTTGATACAAATAAATTTTGTTGACTTTTTTATAAACAATGCATATTCTGATCTTATACCTTATTTGACTGTTCATGATTCTTTAAACAAATATATTTCATATTTGAATGTGTGAAATAATTGTCGAAATGATGTCAAGATATTTGTTATGAATACTGAATGCCCAATGCATATTTGTACAGAACTAGAAGGTTCTTCCAGAGACATTTAACATTGTATTTTCATAATCATCATCAGTGATTTATTCTTCTTTTATATAAAGGTTTTTGTGGAGAACAACTTTTCAAAGCTATGATCAATAAAGATATCCCTTTCAAGTTCATTTTTTGTTGTATTGATTGTATTGTAGTTCCTTCGAATATAAAACCTATTTCTGAATAAAACTGACCTCCTTTATTCATTTCAACGGTTCTTTATTTTTTATTTCTTACAATATTTTTATTTAATAAAATTCAGGTAACCAACATAGTTCAACTTGATGATATATTTTAATTTCAATTGTTATGAAAATTCAAAAATAGTTTCGTCATCGTATTCTCAAATTTTTTCCACGATTAGACTTGTAAAATGCTTTATTTATATCAAAAGATTGGGTATTCGATCTTATCAACATGTATAATGTTTTTAATAACAGACATATCAAAATTGATGCCTCCAGTGTTTTTTTCTTTATTTTACTTCATACTTTAGAACTAAAATTTTTTGTAATATACTTATATAATATTGTTTTCTTTTGAAATTAAGCAGAGTTTAATGAGCTCTATTTATTTACTTAAATTTAAGTTCAGGTAGAAATAGATGAAGTTCATTAACATTGTGGTTAAAATGTTTATGGTATATTATTTTCAATTTTAACATATACTTAAATTATTTAGTGAATTTAAATCATAAATATTTGAGGATCAAAACGAATTTTATATTATATTTTAAGTTCAAGTAAAGAATAATTTAAGAACGTTTTTGCTTGGTATTACTTTTAATTAAGATAATTTTTACAACAATATATAATATGAAAGCATTATATTATATCAATTGCTGATCTGATGAAATAATATTCTCATCGATAAATTTATATATGATACTTTATGATTACATCATGATTTTAAACATAAAAATGTTTTCTTGAAATCGAAATGTATTGTTTATGTACGATATATTCGAATAAATATAAATAAATATTCATTAATTTATTTTTGTTTCATAAAATAAATTGATAATCGTATATCTTCTTAAATTCAGGACAAATTTAAACGTCGGAACAATTTTAACATTCTTTATGAAGAATTTTAAAGATATTATAATTTTAAATAATAAATAAATTCATGATATTAAAACATATAATTATAATGTAAAACTAATTTATAAATTTAAAAACTCAAATTATTATCGATGAATTAATCTGTGAATATATATTTTTAATTTGGTTATATATTTAAAAACACTTAGAATTAAGGCTGCAAGATAATTTATAATTTGTTAAATCATAAAAATAGTAATTTTCATCAAACCATCAATTTATAATAAATAAAATAAGAGTTGGTAAATATTTTAGTGTTACCTTTGATTTATTACTTCATTTTAAATTTATATTGACTACTTGTTGATATATAAACAAAGAGTTTCAGTCTAAACAGTTTAACGTTTTAAATAATAAAATCAAAATATCTTTTAATGTTTAAAATTGCAACGAAGAACCATGTTAAAAAATTTTTTGTGTTCAAAGTTTTAAAACAATAAAAATATATGCATATTATTTATTTTTGAGGATTTATCTTTAAATATTATAGATACCTGTTTTTGTTAAATCTAAGCTATGGTTGTTTGTGGTTATTTATTTTAATAATTATCATTTTGCACCTTAGATTTTATCGAAAATATATTTTCTTAAATCTGCCTATTTCATTCTTTTCCAGAATGCTCGTTTATAATACTTATTTAGTTATAACCTCTGTTTATAAATTTTGATATACTTTGTTACGTGACATAATCAGTTGATGTATTTGAGTTGTATTGCTACAAAAGCATAAAAACCTCATAAATAAATATGTGAAACGATTTATTTTATTTTTATTATGTTGAAAAATAACTGATATTTTAAAATTGAAGTTTGTAAAAAAATTTTAAATAAATATCAAATCAAAATCTAATTATTCCAAAAATATTTTACATTTTTATCATAAAATAAAAATATCTTAAACGTAAATTTGATGATTCATTGTAATTTTTGACATGATCGAAAAATTTAATTCTTTAAATACTTCGATTGAAATTTCATACAAAAGATTTTGTTTTTTCAATTAAAAATTTCATTAAAACTTAAGATTTTAAAACATCAAAAACAATGAATTTTAATATTTATTATATACGTGTTATTTTTTGTAACTTTTTTAAAAATTATGTCCATTATTTTTGTTCGAGTTATTTCCCTTTCATGATAATTACTCAACATATATAATTTCTTTTTAAGTTATCACCCATCGTTATCAGTTCTTTTTACGTCGAAATATGAGCTTCTTAAATTTTTTCACAAACAGGTCTCGTTTTGAAAATCAAGAATCTAGTTCAAGATGCACATGTACGCAAACGTTAGCTTTAAATAATTTGAGAGGAAAACTTTGTTAAATTTATGAAAGGATATTCATAATAGCTTAAATTAAAAATCCAAATTCACAATTTCGTGATATATTAATGGGAATTATGGATATATTTGTTAGAAACCTGAAAATTTCTGTGCAGAATTCAACATTTCATTCTTTACACAGATTTCTGTGGATTATTAATAATACGTGAACCTAGGCTAGATGCTGTTCTCAACAAAACTAGTATGATTAGTTCTTACACGGGTTTCTACCTAACGCTGTCGTCAATATTATTCCATGTTCTATTAAACTGGAAACTATATAAATATTCTTCTCCATATAAATGTTATTATCCATAATTCATCTCAAGCTATATTTCATATACTTTTTTGATTGTAATATTTTAATTATAGTGTCAATTCTTTTAATTTAGTGACACATTGACTAAGATTGGTTTCTCAAATAGTCAAATTTGATTTTGCAAATTGTGGATGTCTGCTAATCTCTTCTCAAAATTATCATTGGATAGTTTTTTTAATGAATGAATGATTCTTTTCTGTATATTATAAATTTTGATATTGCAGGCTTAATTTAAGAGCACTTTTGAAAATAAATTTAAATTTCTCCTTCATCCATTGCATAATAAGCTGTTTTTGATCTGAAATAAGGATATAACTATTTGCACATTATGGATAAGATTATTTTTTCCTCAAGTTTTGAAACTCATAGTTTTCAAATCAGGTTAACTCGGATAAAAATTTTTTGTCACAGGCTATAAAGAGATAGCTATTTTCATAATTTTAACGTGATAGATCAATCACACAAATATAGCTTTTCATGGCATAAAATTGTTTCAATACATCTGTCGACATAGCAAGCAAAAATCACTATGATATATGACTTTACAATAACTGACGAGTGCTTATTTAAAAATTCGTTTAAATTTATGAACTTAAAGGCTTAAAACCTTATAAAATTTTCTGATTAACCAATATAGTGAAAAATATTTATAATTTAGTTTTTTTGCACATTTAAGCATGTGATGGAATATTTACAGAATCGCCAGGAGAAAACGTTTTAATTTTAATATGTATCATTTTGATGAATACAATATTATCTCCTGGATGTCGTCTTTATATGGTTTTTTAAACATTATTTGTCAACCATCAAAATATCAAAGTTAACCCATCCCTCATGACTTTTATCTCAAGAGATTTTTCTGGTCATTATTTCAAACATATATGTTTTTATTTAAAATATGTTTCTAAATCAATGAATTAAAAATTAATAATTTGAGTGTTTTTAATGCCTAAAAACCATTTACTGGAAATTAATATAGTTCAAACTCTTCTGATATTACCTACAAGATTAGAAAGAGATCGTTTCATAAATTGTGAAAAATTTTGTGATAATCATTCTAGATATGATTGCTGCTTCGAATAAAATTTAATATCAATATTTTATTCATTGAATACAATTAAAATATAATTTTCGCGTACAAACTAGTGTAACTAAATATATGATCAACACAGTGACGTGCTCTGTCAGCTGCTTTAGTTCTGATATATTTGACGATAAATACTAGTTAATATACTTATTTGGTCAATTAAAATTCATATATATTTCAAGCTATTTGAACAGATAAATATATCTAAATATTGTTTTAACTTTGATACTTTGAGTTTTTTTCTTGAATTCGTCGATGATCTATACTATCTCTTAAATATTCATAAAAATCTCTCAACCTAGTGTGTAATAAATTAGCTGTCTGCACTTATCTAAAAAAGACCATGCTTTCCTTATGAATGATTCTTTAATTGTTAATTTTTTTTGACTACAGTTCCAAACTACATATAAAAAATAATGGAAAATTCGTTCAATTAGTTATTTACCTAAAAATGAACATGTGCACATTTTTAAAATAATATGTTAAAATACAATATATGTTACATATGGAGATATGGCTATGTGTAAAGTATTAAATAAATAAATACGTTTATCGAATCTTTACATTAGAATTAATGATTTTGCTCATTATTCAGAACTACAGGATATTTTATCCTTGCACAAGATAAACGATAATATTCTTCACGATGATCGAACGATGATTGGACCAATTGAAAGTTAATATCGTGTCGTATGTCGTGCATTGCCTGTCTAGATGAAAAAATATTTATGTATTTTAAGCTTTATTTTTATGTAGGTCTCATATTTGATTGTAATAATATTATCATTGCCATTTGTGTTTAAATCACTTTAAACTGTTTAACCGTACTTCGAAATTTATGTGTTTCTAAACTCTTAATTTACTCTATTATCATAATTGAAATGTTTTTAAATAGGATTAAATTTTAAATTCATTATCTACCATTATCCATTCTTATAACTCTTTGTGAACTACTTTAATTCTTGTGAAATTTTCATATTTAACAGACATTTTTATTGTTTACATGTAATTTCCATAACTATTTTTTAATTATTTTATCATAACTAAGTTTTTGTCTTACATGATTTTTTTGTTTTTTCAATACATCTGAAAATATATTGTTAAAGTTTCTTCAAGAATCATTATAATTCTTCGAAAATTATTTTATATACTCGAGGCATGATCACATTGAATATTACTTCAGTGTTTGAGATCAGTCTTTTAATCTGGATGTTGGTACATAAGAATCAATCTGGCAGCATTTTTTTCATAGACATAATACATTTTGTTTAACTGCAATCCTAAATTAAACGTATCTTTTTATTCAAACAAATATAAGGAAATAATCTAAACATTCGATAAAATGAACATTATGTGTTTTACAATCTTTATACACGTCAGTCTGAATCTAGATGTAATGCCTTAGTTCAGTATTCAATAATTTTTATGAGGGATACAGATTTATATCATAAGATCGATAATTTTTTACTCTGTTTGTGTAATATTTTTTGGAGTACCAAATCTCATAATAAATTCATTGATAAATTTTGATGAAATCTTTATGGATCGATATTGTGCAAATGAAATTCAAATCGTCATTTTTGTCTAATAATCGAGAATAACTTGAAGTATTTTTCTCCTTTTGTCGTACAGAAGAAGAGCATTAAATATTCAAAAATGTTTAATAAATAGTAATCATGGATATCTCTGTTTTTAGGTGTAAATAAATAAAGACATGTATATATTAGTCTGTGTTACATTTGACACATAATGGCAATTTTTTACATCAATAATAAGAAAAAAACTAAAAAAATAAATAGACAATCTTTTAATTTTTAAAGTATTCTAAAATATACAAAATCAATTCAATCGTCAAAATATTTAAAGATTTGTTTTTTTGCCGATTCTTGACAAAAGTTTTAAAAAATACCATACATATATATGTTTGACCGAGAAATGAATTTTTCTTCAGTAATAACTTGTCATAAATTATTCATACTCTAGTTAGTTCAGCAAGAAGGGTTTTAGGATTTATTAAAGTACATAAATACTATTTACTTTAAATAAATAATATTGTGAATCATGGTTATCAGATTTTAAACAGATAAATTTTTTATTATTCAGAAAAATAGCTCGCATTAGTTTTAAGATAGATTAAATCGTTCTTTCATTTGGTCTTCAGCTGGTATTTCTGAGTTAAGCGTATGGGTTATCTATGAGTTTCTGTACCCTATAGAAGATAAAATTGATAAATTAATTTTTAAATAAACGTCTGACTTGACCATTATTATAACTTAAATTAATTTCTAATTATGCAGCTTTGATTACTTATAAAGGCAAAATTTATTTTCATTTTATGAATATGAATATCTTATATATCTAGAATAAAGATATTTTTGTCTTAATTTTAAAGAAATAAATTTTATTAACGTTTCATTTATTTTCGATTCGAATATGCCATTACACATGACATCAAAATAAGGTCATGTTAATATACTGATTAATTTTTAAATTTCCAAGTTTCAAATATGTGAATAAAATCTGCTTTATCTTGTATAATATGAAGAATCTGTATGTCTTTTCAAAATTTGTAATAACTATCGATTGACCACCCGCATTTTAAAGACATAAAAGTTAATTCATATATAAGGGCTGTCATTTATCAAATATTTTTTTTAATTTTGAATAAAAGAGGCACATTTAAGAAAAGTACTTGTCTTTTTCTGTATTCAGTATTTAATTTATTTAAAATTTTACAATCTTCAATTTAGTCATTATTAATTTCATAAATTTATTTCAGTTTTTTAAATATTCAACTTTAATGTTCATATTAAATATCTAGAGTTCTTATGCGCAATTCTTTTCACAACATAAATTAATTAAAAACTATAATTAAGTATATTATGACATCATTCAGATATATTTTAAATACTTTTTAAGTTGAGACCTCTAAATACATCGAAAATCAGCCTTTCAAAAATTAAGGTTGCCTTACTTAATCTTAAGAGCATAACCTGAAACTTATAAATAGAGGAGTGTCCAAAAAGCCTTTTCCCCCATATTTTAGATATGTTTTTAAACATGACCTTTAATCACAATTTAAAACAAAATTCCGAAAAATTATTTAAGAAAGCCGATACTATCTCAAAAATCATATTTAATAATTTCGATAAGTTACGGATCTATATTAGCTTAAAACAAATAAAGATATCTATGAGCTGAATAGTCAACGAAATCCTACTTCTCTACAGTTTTTATATTAGGTAGCCATTAAAAAATTGAAAAAATAAATAATTCATTAGCTTAAAGTTTTTTTCTAATATTTTTTCAAAAAAAATTAAAATTTTTAAAGAATGGTTTTTTTGTGATATCTGCATATTAAAATAAATTAAATGATCCAGATAAGTATTTTCATTACACATAGATACAACAAATTTAGGTGTATACACATTTTTAAATATGGATTTAAAATTTCAAACATATTTTAATGTATATGTAATTTATAGGATAAAATCTCTGTTAGTACGTTTATGTAAATATTTTTCTTTGTTTAATTTAACATCTATGTGACTGTAATCATATTTAAATTCATGTTAATTACATGACTTAACTGAACACTAAAATTATTTAAGTCAACTTAACTAATAAAATGAAAAGTTATAACACTTATAGACTCTAAGTTTTTGATAATATGATTTGGTTAAAAACATATTTATATCAACAGTAAAAGTATTTTTCTGATTAATCTGTCGAAATTTAAATAATTAAATGCATAATTGTTCAAAAATTCAACATGGCAAGTTGAAGAATTTCCATTGTAATCTCTAAACAAGAATGTAGATGCACGTGAAATCTTACAAATTAAAAAGTACGTATAATTGTGATTAATAAATAACAAATTGCATGAGCAAGTAATGCTCGTTTTAAAATCTTTAGAATAATTTGAATGAATCTTTCTTTGATCAGATATTGCGTAGCAGTTGAATAAATTTATTTTAGAGATTATAATAAGCCAACTCAACTAATTTTTTTAATCAGTCATTGGATTAAGAGCTTTTGCTCTTAAATAAGACTAAGTTAACTTAGTTGAATTGACATGTCATAATTATTTTGGATAACACTTTAGCCATTTTTAAAACGAACAGAAGAAGCAGTTGTTTCTGATAATCATATTAAGGATATATCACATTATTTTTTATAACACATTTATATTCAGTTTGACATACCGAAAGAACTTGAAGTGCTTTCAATCTAACTTTTTTGCAGTTAAAATTAAATGTATCAGAAAATATCTTAATCTAGCAAATAAAATTTTTACGATTCGCTTTCTAATTACTTTTATTTAAAAAGGAATGGTATGGATGCACATTTGTGTCATTCTTACCATTATAATTTTTATATTTTAAAAGCTTCAACATTTCTGCTATTAAATCTGATTATACTTATAACATATCCCAAAAATATTTGTCTTAAAGCATATAAAATAAATTTTATATTTTAAAGATAATTAAATGAATTTTGGAACATCACTTATTCTCTTTATTATTATTCAGTGTCCGTTTTATATAATTTCAATGACTATCTATCCTGCACTAACAGCCATCTGCAACATTTTAGTTGTCTTCGGCCATAATAAACGAAAAAATCAATTTATTGATATTTTAGAGTTATTCTAAACCCAGAAGAAAGCTAAATATATTTTAGATCCTTTTTATAAACACACAATTTAAAAATTTTTGATTAAGTTTCATTTTTATTAAGAAAATAAATAAAAATAGAAAAGGAAAAATTCTACTCAAAGAATTCAAATATAGATATCTTAATAATATGAATAATGTCATTATATTTGCAATAAAACTCACTTTTTAATGAAAATTCATTCAATTCTGTTTATATTTATCCATATTAACTTTAACCTTTGTCAATTTTACAAAAAATAATTATTAAATAAATGTACTCCACTAACATATATATGTAATATGCTTTAATATTGTTCTAAAATATTCTTTCAATCATTCAGTTTTTATTAGTATGATATATTTCTGTTTAGTATAAGTTTAAAATTTTAATATTACGTATTTGATTAAAAAAATATCGAAATTAACAAGAATATAGTGTTTTATAATTGGTTAATTTTTATAATATTGAAATCTATCGAGACGTCATTTTGAAAAATTTTTGTGAAAATAGATTCAATATGTTTTTCATTTTGATTTGAAAATATAAATCTTTATTGTGCAATATATTTTTGTTAGTAAGATAACGGAAATTATTAATTTTCAGAAACATTTTGAAAAGTTATTTATATGGTTCATTAAATTTTGAAACATCGATAATATAGGTTATATTAATATTTATTTTATAGATTTCCTCGTATCTTTAAAAAGTACAAATTCTTCATTTTACATAGAGCTTCATTAAATTGTAGTTTGTGAAAAATTACCAATAATAGTTGTTTAAATTAAATTTAATAAAATAAATATTTTCGTTTTTGTGTCAAAATCATTTAATTTAATACGCTTTCTTTTCAAGCATTAAAAAAGATTGTAAGTGTAAAATAAGAATATGCTAATTTTTAATTTATAAATTTTGTATCATTGAAAATTATTTGTATGTACAAACAAAAAATATATAAATTCTTGAGTTAAAATAGTTATCAAAAAAATCGGCTTTCATCATTAATCTCAAATATTTAAAAACAAAGAAAAAATGTGTCTAAGTTCATAATTTAATATTTAGGACAAATTATATTTATTAATTTGAAAATGTCAAAAATGAAATGATATAATTATAATAAAAATAATTTATAACTTACAAAATTTAATTTCATAGAATATTCAAAATATTTTGTTTTAAAGGTTTTAATATATCTAATTTAAACGATTTGTTTATTCAACATGCTTTTTATTTTTAAGCCGTTAAAAAATAAATTAAAAATATAACCCTCTCATGTAAACATGACAAATTATCTAAGTTACTTATCTTTGTCTAAAACTATTAAAAAAAATAAGAACAGCAGAAATTTAATAAATATTAATTATACGATAAACGTCAAAATGCGAAATTGAATTTGTTGCTTGAAAGTATTTAAAGGAGAATCATAAAATTAAAATTGTTTTCTATTAAATCAATATGAACGTGAAATTATTTTTCATTTAAAATACATTTTATATTATATATCAGTATTAATATAACTTAATTGAGATAATTTATGAACACGTTTGAGATTAACAATATGAAAATATTTTAAATGATAATATAATCAAAGAAAAATCTTAAAATATACTTTATAACAATTTAATATAATTCAGCAAGTTGAGAACGATAAAAAAAGATATGTTTTTATATGAATGAAGATTGATTAAATTTTTAATAATAAAAAATCAACGATATAAAACTATGAAAAAAATCATAAATTTGACATTAAAATTTAAAGATGCACACCTTTTAAAAAATGTTTGAAAAAATATTGATTTATAATTTTTTAAGCTAGAGTTCTTCTTAAGTATATGGTGAGTTATAACTAAGTAAATCATAATACATTTTAAACATTATCAACAAAAGCTAAAATTGAAAATTGTTAATTAACCATTTTTTCTAAGAGAGATATTTAAAAAATTTTAAACCTATATATTGTTAAAATATATAGTAATTATGGTTTTCTAATTTAATTTTTTTACATTTTTCATTATCATTTAAATATCAAATAAAAAAAAGTTTAATTTTAGGCTGTAATAGTATAAGATATAATGAATGTCATTAAACCATATGACATCAAATAACTACTTTATTCTAAAATACGTTCAAATTCTCTGGTAAAACTGATTTCTTCATTGAAATATCCTTTATTCTTTTTTATATTATTATATCCTTAATTTAAAATATAATTTTCAAATTTTAACAACGAAACTAAATATAATCAATTTTTTTATATTATCAATCAAGTATGACGATAAAAATATAATGGTTATTTTGAAAGATATTAAAAATTTAAATATTATCGGAAAACTAAAAAAGCTTATGGTGAACAAAATGATATTCATATTTGTTTAAAATTTTCGTGGATAAAATAAATCCTGAAAGTTAAACTTTGAAGAGAACATAAAACATGTTAATTTATTTTAAATTTGAATGAATAGTATGAAATTACAAATTTTATTTCTTTTTTGTATTTTTTAATTTACAGAAAGATTGAATTAATTTTTACATTTTAGTAACGTTTTTAAATTGTATATTTTTAAGAGAATAATAAATTTTTTCAATTTTAATGGTAAGGTGGATGACAATTTAACATGATGTGTCAAAAGTGTTATTTTCAAAGATGTAAATTTAAAAGACAAAATTTTTCATAACTAACAACCCTAAAAATGTGATAAGATGAAGACTGATATATATTACCCTCTGTTTAAATACTAATTTATTTAATCATGAATTATTTGGATGAGCCTTATTCTTATTAATTAAAGGTATAAAAATTTGTATAATTTTGTTTATTTTTTTATTTAATCTTAAGAATGAGTCTTTCCTATAATTATTGATCAAATTAAATTTTTAAGATTTCTTAAATACCGAGAGTAGCTAAGATAAATCTTTTTGAATGAAATAATATTTTAAATCAACGTTTTAAACAGCATTAATTAATATTAAGGCTTATCATTTGAAAGTTTTTTTATATAATTTTTACGATAATTATAAAAATTTTGATTACGCATAATTTAGAAAAAAAACTTTTGTGTTACACAAACATCATGGAAAACAGAGAAACAATATTTCTAAAGAAAAAGTAAAGATATTTTATCTATCTTAAAAAACATAAAAAAGAGATTTCGAGTTTTTATGTGTTGGCTTTCACTATTTATGAGTAGATTTTTTTAATTTTATGTTTTTTATGTCGAGATCATCTCAAACAGCCAAACTATTTTTAAAGAAAAATGTAAATATTAAAATTTATGAAAAAATGTCAATTCATAAGTTTATTTTTAATTTATGTAATGAAGACTGTATTCTCAGCGAATTCATAAACAAAAACTTTTATATTAACTTTTTCAGTTGATTACAAGTTATATATGAAACAGGTACAATTTTATGATATGTTATTAACTATAGAAAACACAAATTTTCAATATGCAAGTTTATTTTCGATCAAACCATAAAAATCATACGAGAAAACTAAAATAACACACTTGATATAAATCATATTATTAAAAATTTACAGTTTTTAATTTCTTGAAAGTAATGCTTTTTAATGATCATATGTGCAGATGGATGTTTTTATCATAACTCAATAGTCGTAATAATTGTTTTTCTTCAAAGTTTTTGTGTAATCTCTAAAATAAAAATTTATTTTTATTGAAAATATTCAAAGAATTTTGTCTTATATATGACAAAAGATAAGATTTTTTTCAATTTTTGTAAAAAAATATTAAAATAGCGTTAGATATTCGATGAAAATGTAATAATATGAATAATGTTCGAAAAAACTTTTTAACAAATGTCAATAACAATGATCCATAAAAAAGTTAAAATAATTCATTGAAAAATCATAAGAACATTAATTTTGTATTTTAAAGAATACTGTGATCTATATTTTGATTATTTTTTATGAATATATTTTAAAAAATATGATAAATATATCCATATTATATTTTAATTAATTTTTAATGTATATTAAAACACGAATTAAAATTATGAAAAATAAAAGTGAATCTCCAAAATTATAGATTTTATCTGTTTTTATATTGTTAAATAAATTATATTTCCATTTATATGTGTTTATATTGATTCTCGAAAACATCGGATCATACAAACAGCGTAATTATTTTTACATTTCGATAATCCTAAAGTGATATTATCTTCAAAATTTTTTTCAATAAAAATTACAGAAACGGAGGAATTAAATGATAAGACCCTTATGTTTATTATCTAAGTAGATGCAATGGAGTTGGCTGTCAGAAGTTGACTGATATATTTCTATTTTTCGTTTTAGGATAGATACCAAGTATAGATATTTTTTTCATTTTTCTCTGAATATGAAAATGTTGATGTGTAAAGAGTTCTATGTGGTTTATCTTGTTATATTTATTTTTTCTTTTGTAAAAGAGGGAAAATTTGAAGGCTATTACACTGAAAAACAACGTATATTATTTTCTACACTTTAAATACTTGAAAGCATTGCATTCGTTTGTGTTAATACTTAAATGTTTATTTTGTGCATCATGAAGTTTAGGTTGTATCCATTCCGACATTCGTCCATTTTACAACTGTATCAATAATTAATATAAGAATAAATTTCTCAAAAAAATTGACTACGGTTGTCGTACACTTTTAAACAATCGAAACCGTAACATGATTATAAATAGAAGTATCACGTATCGAGTGAGTATAAACCTCAATTGGATAAAACTATAACCAAAAAACAATTTGAAGTTACATCAGGTAATATCAAAGGTGAGCGTTTCTTTATTGATCATTCTGAGTTAGTAGAGAATTTAAATTTTAATACCGTTGACTTACAACAATGATAATTTTGTGGTAGATAAAATCAATGGTGTATGAAATTTCAAGGTTTATCGGTACAAAAATTTTGGATCTTTGGTTAAAAATCGTTGACTGTACTTTTCTAACCCTCTAGCAAGTATATTAAATATGTTAAAGAATTTTGTTTGAAGAAAAATAACTGATAACATGCATTTACGAAACATTTTCATACTTTTTTCAAACCTAGCTTAATAGTTTATTTTTATTCAGACTTTACCATGATCTAATAATTTAGTATTTATTTTTATACAAAAAAATTACGTCGGTTTTGATCATCAATTTGAATTTAATATTTTGGCGGCATATATCATCATCTTATTTTATTAAAACCAGCTATAGATAAAATTATTATATCAGTATATAAGCTGAAATGATGTTTCCTTTTATATAAGCTCTTTCAGAAAAAATAGAATTTAATTATGTTTTATCAACGATAGTACTATGAACTGATCATTAATTGAACCATCTTTTTTAAATCATTTCTAAAGAAGCGGCTAAACTCAGCAGTCTATGTTGTTCCTGAAATAATTATTTCGAAAAGAATTCATGAATTAAAATTACTCTATCTTAGTGGTTTCATGAATAGGTCTAAAATCTTTTATAAAAAATCTAATATGACCATGAGTAATTTTAAATAGAACGCTAAATGGTAGTACCATTTTCTAGGTTTTAAATGAAATGTAAAATATCATAAAGCTATAAATAATTTTAAAGTGAAAGACAATTAAAAACATTAAACTGAGTTTTTGATAAATTTTGAATCTCTCAGATAAACTTTATTTTTTATTTAAATTGGCCGCAAATGATTTAAGACAGAAAAAACAATATATTTTTTCTTCTTTAATACATAAAATTGTAATTGCTTTAAAATGAATAATAATCAAATTTTAACGTTTTTTTAATTCTTTAAACTGTCAAATATTTTTTTAATATGTTTTCTATATACCTTCAAACAAAAAGATTTAGCATAAATATAATCAAAAAAGGGGATTCTTTAATGCACATGTTGGCGTCTTCTTTTTTTGAATGATAATCCCTGTTTATTCAACTCAAATACTCGAGTGTATTTCATTTATGATGATCTAGTATCGTCTATATCCCTGAATAATTTTCTGCATTCACTATGTACGTTTCATAAAAAATTTTGAGAACTCATGAACACGATGTCATGCACTAGTTTTTGACTTTTAAAAGTAAGTTTGAATTTAATTGTAAAAATATATGCGTTTATTTTAATACAGCGACCTACGTTGTTTTTTTTGAATGCAGTGGTAGTATAAATACGATTTATCAATCAATAGATACAATTATATTACATAGTCACAATATTAAATAAAAAATTTCAAACTCTTCCCATTATATCAGTTACAATTCCTTATTAAAACAAAATGTAAAATGACTAAGACCTGATATCTGTTAATGTTTATGCACAACCATGAATATAAATAAACTAACCCTATAATAATGTACATTACTTGAGTTAAACTTAACTAACATTTAATCAAAAAGTTTTTATTATATTTTAACGATATTATCATCATTTGTGATGTCTTAGAACAAATGCGAGTGCCTATTGATGGAATTTAAACGATATAAAAATTATTGTTATTTTTCTTATCAAAGTATAACAATTTTCACAATAAAATCAATTTAATTATATCATTTATATCGTGACATCTTCAAATTTCATTTTTTTATAATCTAGTAATATTTTGATAATTAAAACTCTAAAAGATCCAAAATAACATTGAACACAACGTTAAAACAGTTAATATTTTGTTTATAAACCATTTTGTAACTATTAAGATTGAGTATCAAATATTAAATAACGTATTGATTAATTGCATCAACAACAATTTTTTCATATTTAGACCAATCATCGAACCGAGAAGATATGAAAAAATGATGTTGTGAATATTTAACAATGTGGTAATGTATGAAATTGATAACACAGATCATATAGTACACGCATGTCTAATATAATCTTTTAATTTCTAATATCTGTAGAAACTATAAAAGTCTGAACGAACAAATATATGGCTATCTCACAAATCAGCCACAAATTGTTAAATATTCTAGAGCTTATTCAAAATAGTATTTACGAAATCTAAATCGCTATATTGTATGTATGAAGCTAACACCCCAGGAAGTTTGCAAGATGTGAGAATTTATTGATTTATTTAACTGAATAATATGTATTGTACATTCTTCTTACAAAATCTATCTGAGTTCCATGCCCCCGATCAAACCTGTGCCATTAGAATGGCTAATATCTATTTTTAAAGGAAACAACAATTACAAAATGTAACAAAAAAGTTTAAATTTACGTTAAAGGTATATAACAAAAAACAAGAAAGTTATGAATGTAACAGGTATAAAATTGTTATTTTCGATGCATGTCTAGAAATGTTACGTTGTTGATAAATCTTTGAAATCCTTTCTCAATCAAATCTATCCTGCATTTAGTTTAACATTGAATTTCCAAATTGAAATATTCTGAAAATTATACGTTATTCTTCATTTGTGTATATTTTGGAAAAATAAAATCAAGTTGAACACTATACAATCATTAGTTGTCACCATGAGCTCACAAAGTAAATATAAAAGATGTACTTTGTGAATTTTAAATCTCTAGCTACATAGAATGACATATTTATCTTTATAAGGTTTCATTTTAGAAAAAAATTTAAAATTTAAAAGTGCTTGTTTATTTACATTTTATATTCTATGGTTTGTACCTATCTTATCCCTGAGATTTAATGTTACTGTACATCAGTTAAGATATTCTTTGACAAAAAGTCAGTATCGATTAAATACCTAAAACGTAGACTGAACCTCGTAAAAAACGCTAAAATTAAGATTGAATAGAATATAATATACAAGCTATGAAAGCATAAATTCAACAAAAACAAACATTTTTTGAATGCATTTTATAAATTACAATTAAGTGTATAAACCTAGGAAACTCAAACGTATATTAAAAGGTAAAAAATTATCGTAAGCAATATAGAAGTAATATAGAGTTATGACAGACAAAAGACATTGAACAAAACTAGATGTATTGACGCTTGTAATCTCACAAAATCAAAAAATACTTTCTTTTGGTTTTTTTATATATTTCAGATATATACTGTAAATTTATCAATTTAATAATATACATGACGTAGAAAATGTCAAGATAAAATAATCAAAAAAAGGAAGTTTTTTCTGATTTTACTCTTAAATAATTATATCTTCCAACAGTGTTCCCTTCATTCAAAAAACGAAAACACGCTCAAAATATACACGATTCATTTGTAAATGTTTAAAAATAGCAAATATTATTATTCGAAATATTTAATTGAAATAATGATTATTCTACTGATAAATATTTATAACTATAAAATAGCATATTTGTCAGCGGAATCTTCTATAAAATGCACCTCAGATCTTGCATAGAGCAGAATATATTCAGTGAAAAACTCACTTGAAAAATTATTCATAATGATGATATAAATTGCATTCTTAATACATAGTGGATCGTGTTTTTACAACATGATTAATATTTTAATAATTTCCAAATTGTTGACAGAAAACCGAAAATTTATTTTTCTTAAACTTTCATACATTAAATATTCAGAAATCAATTATGAGAATCAATCTGCGTTTAACTAAAAAAATTCATGGTAAACTTTTCACAGATATTGTCTTGATAATGGAAATATTATTTTCTGATTTGCAAAGATAAAAAAACATTTTTTAAACAAAACGTTAACAGTACATAAAAGCTGAAGGGAATTTTAACCAAAATTTTTAAGAATAATTTAAGACTTTTGTGATGTCAATCTATAAATTTAAACGACATCGATAAAATTTAAATGTAACTGAGGTTAAAATAAACGTAGATTTTAGAAAATACACTCAGAAACAGTTTTTCTTGTCAAAACTAAACAAATAAAAACAAACACAATAATTTAATCTAAAAAATTCATAAACGGATTCAAAGTATACATATAACCTAGAGATAGAATTCATCAAAATATAATTTCGAGAATTTTAAACATACACTAAATACAGGAATAGAAATATCTTTTGAGATATTGTAAATTTCTGATCTATATACTTATTGATATCGTTTTAAGGTTTATTTAATAAAACGCAATCAAAAGCCAAAATAAGAAAAAAGGAGTCTTAAATATTTAATAATTATAATCTTGTCTTTTTATGTAATATTTATAATTTATTGAATATCAACAACCATGAAATAATAAGCAGTGGTTGAATATTTTTTAAATATTTTGTATTCAAAAAAGATTATAAAATTTATATTTAGTTTTTAATTTAATCTTGAAACTAAAACTTATATGGCATTAGAATTAAAATACGAGATTCAAATTCAATTTAAAATTTTTAAGATAACAGAATAACTCAAAGAGCTTGCTTATCATACATCTATCTAGATGTATACTTTTTTTGAAAAATAAATCTGAAATTCTGATAACTAAAACAGAAAAATATAAAAATTCTGATTTACAATAATTGACTTAATTAAGTCTTATTTTATAGGATTTTCAAAATAATATTTTAAATCTAAATACGGTTGTTCATATTCACAATTTTTAATTTTATTATGAAAATTTTTTTTGATATTTTCTTGAAAAGGTGTAGTAAAGTGAATATAGATCGATAACTCAATCTTATAAGAGTATAATTATTGAATGATCATCATTTATGCAATATTTTCAAAACAAAAATATTATTATGTTATTATAAAATTTTGATTACCATATTTTGACCTATGTCCCAATTTATTAAACAAGATAATAAAATAGATTAAAGTTAAAAAATTAACATGATTTAGCTATTTTATCAGAATTTACTCATTGTAAAAGTATAAAAATGCCCAAATAGCCTGTGTTCACAAAAATATGCTATCTTATCAAAGTAAATATACACTTGTGCCAGTCGCATTAGTATAGAGGATTGTGAACTATTAACAACCTAAAAATGTTTTTGCTTTTATAATTTTTTAAAATTATTGAGATGTGGTAATTTTGATCATATATTTTGAAGCTCAAATAATTATTTTTATCAATTTATACAGAGCTAGAGTGATTTAAATATTACAGCTCCTAGAATTAACAAGGTTAAACTATTAAAATGACTAAATTCATAAAAATATGAAACTTAAGTAAACATCATATCAAAAACTTATCTATTAACAATGATTAAAATATTTCACTTTTCAATGCTACTAATTTATTGTTGATAAAGACAAAAAAAAGTTATCAAATCACATAGTAGGACATTAAAAATCGGGCGGTTTTCCTGCTCAAACTGTTAATGAATAGGATAAAGATATTTTATGAATCTAGTCAAATAATTCTCTTCCCGTAGTTTCTATCGACTAATCGATATCACCTAAGTAATAAATTTTCGAAAATTAGATTATATTCATAAATCTGGAAACATTCTATCACTACAAAAATTTAGTGAAATATGATTATCAAAATATTTTAATATTAAATTTATTCATTGATTTTTTAAGATATATAAATCTGGTAAATGAAAATGTTAAATTCTCAAAATTAAAGCAATATTTATAATTGAATTCTTGTATTAACACACATTACATTTTATGACTCCTAGAATTGGAAATATTTCTTTATTACGAAGAATATAGCTCGAAAGATAGTATTTCACAGATGTAATGTTAAATCATCCTATGCGAGTTGTATTAATGTTAGATAAAATTATGTCTTTCTAACATTAAATAATCTGATATATATCATTTTAATAAACAATCCAAGATTCTATTACTCATCATTTATATAGGGATGAGTTTCGAAATGGTGATTTTAACATTCAATATTTTCTTTCATACACTTCATTCCTTTTTGTGATTGCAAAATTTTTAGTTATTGTTAAAAAATAAACAAAATAAATGAACAGAGACCTATTGTATATGTATATGAACACATTTAGTCAAAAAACTCAGAATAGTATCAATTTCAGTGAGGCGCGACTTTCCTCTGATTCTATGATTTAAATATATTTAAATTTCGAATATTTAAAAAAAGTGTACGAATGCATTAAATTCGTGCTGAGAGATAAATATGCTGGAAATTGTCAAAATTTGACGAACTAAAAGATATTTATAAAAAAATCGATAGATTTGTGATCGTTATCATTTTGAAAGATTTATCGACCAGTCAGTTAGTGGCGTAGATTTTACTAGTGTTGAATTTTGAATGCTAATGACGGTAAAAAGAAAAATAATTGTGCAGAGTATCTTATAAATATGCAAAATCTAAAAAGATTATAACATTAAAAATATTTAATTCTCTGTCATTTCGGGATTTTGGAGATCTTTATAACCGATGAAAATTTTTTGGAATGTTAAAAATAAGATCATATTATATCGATCAGTTCTTCACAAGAGTAATTTGTGTTAGTTTATTTTAATTTAAAAAGCCCTCTTGCGATATAAGATTATGAGCCAATGATCACAGGAAAGCTTATCTTAAGCTTTCCAAAGACCATCTCTATTGGTTGAAAACTGTTTTAAAATTTTAGGTTCGGCAAATTATTACAAAAATTCAAAAAAGAACGGATGACGAATCACTTAGAGGTGTAATAACGATGAAAATTAGTCAAGATATTCATTGTTAAAATATCAATGATTTCATCAGATGATGAACAAAAGAAAAAATATTCACTACATCTTCATAAAAAATACTGAAGATAATAAATTATAATAACTGTCAAGTTGATTAAGTTTAAATAAACACAAAAAGTCTGATCATTGTAAAAGTGTATTTCGAGAATCATCGTACATGCTTTTAAAATTTTTGATCATAGATCGAAAGGCATTACGACTGCATTAGCTACACAGTCATGAAACAAATGATATCTGCTGGTAGGTAAAGTTAGAAAATGTGTTTCGCTCTGTTTAAAATACAAAATAAACATAAATTAAAATATTTTTATAAATGGTAAGCTAAACTGTTCGTTTTATAATTTCAAATTGATAGCCAAATCATCTTGTTAGCGGCGTAGAGGAATGTAAATATTGTCGATTCATGTTTTTTAGAATGTTTTACGTAACTTAAAATCCAGCCTTTAAAAACAAAGCTAAGTTGTTTTTTATAGACACACATAATATCTGTTAATTTTTTTAAACACCATAAAAAGCAACGTGTTTCAAATTGAAAGTTTTCCTGAGGTTATATTTGAGTGATACGTAACTGATATCCATCATAGATATGAACAAAAAGTTGTGTCTACAACGTGTTTTTCCACACCTAAAAACTAGTTTCAAGGGACAATTTAAAAGAATCTACCATCAATACTGGATTTGATTTACTTTTATGTCAGAGATGCAGCCCTATTTCATCTTTACTTGAATCAGAAGCTAGAGTTCAAATTTACGAATTATTAAAAATAACCTAATAAGCACAACGAAAAACAATGAATGATCTCCAGTGAGTCTCTTTGGAAAAAAGATGTAACCAAATTATTCTTAATAGATTAAAGTAACTTTTTAAATGTTTTTGAACTGAATGCATGTATACTACAAAACATGTATTGTCTCTTCAATAGTATTAATTGTTGAACATACTTTTCAAGGTTTGATTTTAATCTGACTACTTAAATAAATATGTCTGATAGAGGCAATTTAAAGTGTTCCTTTTCGGCTGGCATATGGTTTGAAACACTAGAGTTTATCGTTATGTTATTCTGTATTTATTATAGTCAGTCGATATTTCAGCATATTCTCAAGTAAATACCCGAAGGTTCAAATGCCAACTTGGCATATCTACGACAAAAAAAAGTATTATTCCAAAAGATTTTAACCAAATAATATTGCAATATTTGATTTTTACAACAGATTCACTTTAGTTATTAAGACATATAGATCAAAAAAGTCATGCTATATTGACTAGAATCAAATTCATAATTCACATTATTGAGAAAAAAGGGTTTCTTAATTTTCCTTTAAATAAAATAATTTTAAAAACCATAAAACAAATATTTTCAAAATCATCTTAATTTTTGGCTTCTATATCCAATATTAAATCAAAATTTTCGAAAACTCTAGATTCACTTGATGATATTTTCAAATACAAAAAAATTTTATTTTGGGTAACGAACTCGAGAAAGCATTTTGTAACATCGCATTAAACTGACTGTGATAAAATACATTTACTTCTGATAGAAGTTAGCTTTGATTAACTAATTCACTGATGCTTTTAACCCGCATTATTTTTCCCTCTTAACTTCATTTAACTTGGCTAAACTTGTTAATTTGTTTTTCATTAAAGAAGCTCTATTCTCCAACATGTAAATGGTTCAAACGTTGACCGTTTAACGTTAGCATTAGTATGTTCAACAAAAATTTCATCTTTAGCTTTTGGAAAGAAAATATCATTAAAACTTACCATATTGCATTTACATAACTTTTTTTGTTCACAAATTCACATTATTTAAGTTTGAGTAATTTGGTTAAGCTATAAAAGTTTTACTTTAAAGTTCTAAAGTTAAATGGGAACGAAATCATCTTATCATAAGGCTTTTTTTTAAAAAGATAATTGTGCAGACGTCCAATTATCAAAAGGATCAATAAAGAACCAAGTAATGGCGATCCATTATCGAAAGGTAATTGAAGCATCAAAGCGCTATAAAAATTATAACAACATCAAAAGACAAAACAAAATTGTAACTAACTCACGATATTCCTGATCATATATTAAAATTATAAAATATAGATCTTACGAAACGGAGACATAAAATCTTATTTACCTGCAGATTATATGAAATTAATGATTACCTTAAGTCGATTCTCGTGTAAATATTAGACAAAATGACATCAAAAAATAGTGATATCGGAAATAGAAGCATGAAGATATCCGAAAGTTCCATCAATAATATATAAATACATCTAAGAATTAAAAAGAATTAAATAAAAAAGTCTTGATTAGAATCCAATTTTATTTGAAAATTCTTTGAAATTATCTAAATAATAGCATTGCTGTGGCGGTATGATGATTTCAGGGAATATTTCCTCATCCATTATCGAAAGTTTTTGAGTGCCACACAAAATATTTATAGATGTCTAAAATTCAAAAATGATGTTTTTAAACAGTTGTGTTAACACGAAGACATAAAAAACACAGATTTTTGAAATAATAAATCAGGAAGTATAGCTACTATCAGGTTTTTGAAATTATTAAAACATTACATTAAAGGCTCACTCAAACGAGATGAAAAAGTATTTAAACAAATAGTTGTTCTCAGTATTTTGAGAAAAGTTAAAAATAAAAATAAGGGATTAAGCTGCTTGGTTTTTATAGGTATTAGAATACCAAAACGACAAAATTTTTAAAATTTTCAGCTCATTGAAATATTCGAAAAATATTAATATTAATTTTAACGAAGTCTAATACAGGATATATGAAATTTAAATGATTAAAAAATAATTTGATAAAAACAAGGTATAAATAAAAAGTTTAAAGATTATAATGTTTCTGAAAGCGACTCTAAGTAATAAGAAAGCATCGGTTTCGAATACAAGTTAAACATTGTCTCATTCGTATCTTAAATTGAGCGTGTCGGAATAAAAACACATCTCATTTAAAATGTGTTTTAGACCACATCTGAAGCAGGTTCATATAATCTTCATTATTTCAAGTTTATTTAAATAACTACATCATAATTATTTAAATTTAAGAGTTATAAAAAAATTTTAAGCTGAATTATACACTCAAACTCAATTCCAATCTCTTTATAATGAAAATTTAACTTTTAAGAACTCGATTCTGAAAACAACCAGAGATCAGACTGTTCGAGCTCTAAATACCAATTCACAGATATAAGAAATTAAACTATCAATTATTTAAATTAATGTACGAATTAAATTTAAGTATCTCCCAAAATTTCTTTAGGAATATCTTAAATCATTTCCAAAGTTTCTCATTTTAATTTTTTCAAAGTTTTTCCATCAATAGACCAATATAACGTTGAAATAACAGAAAATATGGGTTATTAATTGAAGAATTTCTTTTCGTACATTTTTATTTCTACTTTATTTTTTTCATTAAATATCCGGCTAAAAGTATAATATCAAAGTAAAAATAGACGATACATGATCCACTTAATAAAATTACAAAATTTACATTTTTACGCAAAGAAATTTTTAAATTTATTTCTAAATAAAATCTTTTAAGGAGAATCTTATGAAGTATTTTGATAGCTACCGTGATCAAAAAAATTAAAAATCTTCAATCCTGTAAATATAAAAATATCGTCTGTGACGTATTTGATTTTTTGATATTTATTTAAGATCAAAATTTGATAAAAATAAAATTTTAACAAAATATTATGAGAAAGACTTATCTTCTAAAAATTCGAATTTTATTTTCATAATAGAAAACATCAAATTCATAAATCTTTGCTCTAAGTGATGTTTAAGCTTTTTTATAAAAATCGCATTCTAAAAATGATAATTAAAATTGTTTCTTTTCAGAAAAATAAAGTACATTATGGTCAAATAGTCATTATCCAAATGATAAAATATTCTGTTTTAAAACGTATGTATCACTTTATAAAAACATAATATTGTCAAAATTTAATTTCACGAAGAAAGGACTAAAATGAAATTGTCGTCGCTTTTTAAGCATGAATTCCTGAATAAAAATTAATTCTTCATCAAAATATGAGCCGTGTTAATGTATGTAATATCAAAGATATATAAAGTTCGTAAATATATTATTTAAAATTTAATACAAAAAGTCGTATTTTTAATGAAAATAGTTTTGTTGTTTCTGTAGTTATTTACGTTTGAAGAATTTTAAATTACACTTTCTATCTACCAATCAAATATCTGTTTTAAAAGCATAAATAAAAATAGCTATTCTTCTTAAATATTTACAGAAATATGAAAGACCATTTCGTGTGAAATTCAACGTATTAAATAAAAATAAAATTTACTATTTTACATGGTATTAGATTAAATAAATTTTATTAAACCATTATAATTGAATTAAAAATAATAGAATAACCGGTTAGACTTTTAAAATTACATTTAATAAATCATTAAAGGTATAAAATGATATTTTAAACAGTTACAAGAGAAAAATTTCACATTTTCCCATTATTTAATGACGAAATTATATATTCATACGGATGAGCACGATGTTTGATAATTAAAAAGACGTCACCTCCTACTATATGGCCAAAGATTAAATAAGTATTATAAAGTGTCTGGTTTTACAGAGACAACCGCATAAGTAGAATACAAGGAAAGATATTACAGAACACTATAGAAAAAGACATCTTTTTTTGATGATTCCCTTCTTCATAAAAAAGATTTTACTTTTATTGGATTAATGAATTCATTATCTTTGAAAGTAAGTTTGATAATATTCTTGCACTCTTTATAATTATACAAGTAGCATAATTACTTTTAGGTCACCTTTCTGAAAACAAATATACCCACCCAATGTGTTCCAACAATACCTTTCCTGGTTTGCTACTAAATAATAAGCTCTGGATAATTTCGTTCCAGATATTTAAGCGCACCGGCGAACACGGTCGACCAGGAAAGAACATTTACAACATTTATTTAGAATAAGGCCGAATTATACTCAAATCTAATTTTATTGAGAAAGGATATCGAAATTTAAAACAGTATTTTGTTCAATAAATCTATAGATGAAGCTAAAATATGGGTAGATAAAAGATACAAAAGCGTTTAAATTTGAAACAATGTTCAAATAATAATCTAAAGCACTAAAAAGTCGAAAAGTGTATCACTTTGGTCTGGAATATATACTTAAATATTAAATCAATAGAGTAACTTCTTAAAGTCAAGATTTTTCATCTCGTAATAAAAGTAATATTGAACAAAATACACGTGAAAACTAACAATACATGACTTTTTTCCTATATATTGCACTATTTGATACAAATCGTCTTCTGTCAATCTTTTCAATGGTCTACTAAGGCTATCAAGGATTGTATAACTGAAATACTTTTTACTTCGAAACCAACTGAGGCATTTTGAGTCCTATTATCAACATAAAATAACTTTGAATGAAATTGAATCACATGTATTTAAAATTTGAACAAAATCTACTATGCTCACTTTTATTTTCGATGAGCAGCTGAAGTGCGTATATATGTATTATCTTGTTTATCTCGCATCAATTTAGTATTATATCCATAAAAGTTGGAATTATGTTATTCACTGTATGCTCTGCAATATCGAACTCAATGAAAGCCAAAGCATCAATCAATTGTGCAGCCGCACATTTAGGAAAGGATAATAAAAATTAAAATAATAAATATGTTCAATTTTTACAAACGTCTTATCTTAAACATCAGAAAATAAACGTAAGTTTCCATTAAGGAATTCATAGGTAGAACATATGACTAACATAATTTAAATCAAAGCATAAATCTCACAAGCTTATTCTTTGGGTTGTTTAGGAATGTTTTGTCGGAAAATAAACTGCAGTTGTGCGAGTCTAAATCGTATGCTTTCATGGATCGTGAGTGGCCGTTGAGAAATAAATTTTTGTAAATGGAGATTATAAAACATTGAAGATAGTTAAAGCAAAAATGATTTCAGTTAAATCAGTCAATCTTGTGAAAATTTTTAACTTTATAATATCTTAGCTAGAAGATATTTTCAAGTATTCTTCGTCAAACACACTTTCCGAAAAATTAAGCTGCTTAATTGCATCATGCATAAAACTGTACGTTGCTCGATCCAAAGATAAGCAACGGTATGTTAAAAAAAATTTTTTATGCCATTAAAATTCATTTTATTGATACTTAAACTTTTAAGATAAACAACAAAGATCTGTTTTTTTAATCAAAATGGAAAGAAAATAAAAATCTCCAAAGTATCTACTCTTGCAAACTTTTACGATTTTTATCACATCAAATGCCAAGATGAATGTGTAAATGGCAATACAGGAATATTTTTAATTAATTATTGTATATTTTCTTCATTATAAATTTTACATTTGAAACAGAAATTTGAAGTATGAAGGACAAAATTTTATTGATTATCATTTTATATATTGTATTAATCTAAACACAAAACAGATGTAATGGCTAAATTTATTTATCATTTTAATTTCACGATATTTCTGAATATTCACAGGCGATGCCATCATTTTAATATTTAAGCCCTATCGAAGAATACCTAAATCTAAATACGAAAGAAGAATCCACCAAGCATTTTCCACACAATTAAACATAAAATCACATTATGATATTTTAATTTAAATGTTTTGGCATCCTAAACACACCTGATTTCCCTTACTTATTATCAAAATTTATGTTTTTCATGTCCATTACCTTCTTTGTCGAAAGCCATATGTGATGAAACATCAGCATTTAATCAACTCTCATAAATTAAATACGTGTTGATTATCAAACTCTCTTTAATTTTTAAACCCCATTTTTTTATTATAATGTTAATTTAAGATAGATTTATTTATAAAGAATAGAAATATAGAGTTATCTAGAGCATGGTTGACAGGATTTTTCTTGCGTAAGACTAGATTTGCGGAGATGTCTACCTTAATTAATTATTATATCATTTTAAAATTCTCTTTGTAGTTGACAAAGCTTCAGTTGGCGATAAACAAATAAATAAATTTTAATTTTAACACGAAGACTGAGATAAATTTAGCTTATCACATGATATTCAAACACACCGACAAACAAATATCATCATTAAACACAAAAAGCAATATTTTTTTATTGTCTCCTGCATTTCTATGAATATAAACCTTCAAAAATTAATATTTAAACCAATGCTGAACACAGCCGTGGTTTATCAAATCAAAACTAAACATATTCCAACATGAAAATGGGAGCCTGAAAATATCATTCAATTTACAGTATTCAAATAAAACTAGGTTAATGGCAGAAGAAATTCTAGCATTTAAACTTAAAAAAATTATAAAGGCCAATCTTTTGCTTCTAAGGCTCTCTATAACTCTTATGTTGTGAGTGATAATGTTTAAAAAAGTGTTGTGAGATTGAATCATAATTCTACCTAACTTTATTACTTCCAGACAAACGTTATAAAGACGGTATTACTGCACATTGAAAACATGTCGTAGATGTCGTCCCTATGTAGAATATAAAAAAATATATTAATCATACATTACATGGTTTTTGGAAAGAAGAATAACTTGTAGAAAGCTTAGCCGAGATAGATATCAAGGATTCGGCTGACATTCTAAAATGGTATCTTCTACTGCAACGGAATAGAAAATCTTCAAAATGTATTTTTATAAAAAGAGATTTATAAACGCACCTTAGTGACATTTAAAAAGATTCAAAATAATGGTAAGAGACATGGATTACTACGTATTTGATGATAATTCAAGCAAAAATTATGGAATCAGTTGTGCTGTATCTAACATAATTTCTACGCTGAAGAAGATATGGTAATCTGCAGCTTTAGGTCAATCTATCATCTCTAGTTATAACGTCTCAGTAAAAATGAAATAAAATATCGAATTGAATATTTGTTCATGCAGAGGTATAATTGTAAAAGTGGCAATTATTATCAAATTTTGCATAAAGTAGTTCAATTATAGTTAACTATATATGATTTAAAAGAGAGTTTTAACTCTAAAAAGCAATCTAATCTGTCGAATATTACACTCTGTATTCTGTATGCTGTGATGCGTTAAATCTTTCAACGAATTTCTCTATATATATATATCAGTAAAAGAGATTATCAATAAAAGTAAAGAAAGCTAATCTCACGATCCTTCATTAAGGTATCTGATATTCGATTTTTTCAGTTGAGTTTCATAAAAACATTTGAGATCATTAATTAATAAGTACGGCAATAGAGACTATAATAAAAAATCACTCACCACCGTAGATTCTTTGGTATTTTCAAAATAGCGATTACATCGGTAAAACGTTGACATCAAAATTGTATTCAAACTATAAGATGCTGGAGTATGTATAAATAAACAATAAAAGACATTTGATTCTTTCCAATGTAAATTATGCACAGCTGCACAAAAATTGGCCTATGTTCGGTTATCGGTCCTATTTGATACGTATCTAGCCATCGAATCAGATTTAAATAAGAAGAAGAATGTCTAAAAATTGTATATAAGATTAATAAAAAGTACATAAATTGTGTAATACTGTTGTACACTCCATCAAACTTTAATGTTTCAGTTTCGGATTTATTCAACGCCAGAATCCTACATTGCAAGGTAGCAGCTATTTGTCTAATGTTACTCAATAATAATATCAAGAAAATTATCACTGAATTACCTAACGAAGTTGTGCATTCATTGATAATCACAAAGCTGACGTCGTTAGTTCTTAGAAACTCGACAAAATTCGTAAATACTGAGGAGTTGTGCGTCGAAACATTTACGAAGAATATTTAATGATTGTTTATCAAAATAGTTGTAAATAATTTTCTCGCAATGAAACATACTAATAAAAACTACCATGTTGTTGATTTAAAATTGAAAACGAAACCCTCAACAATATAAATTCGACATAAAAACATGAACAAGGAATAATTTATGACATATAATTTTAATCGTGGAGAATAAATAATCGTAAGCAGAGTAGCGTAGAATTTCTAAATAATAAAAGAGATATAAAAAAGGTCTGACGCGATAATTATAACACACGGTAGATAATTAGAAAATAAATTAGTGTAAATATTAGAAGTTTTATTGATATTTAAGGTAAATTTTTTCAGTTGTTCCTACATTTAAAAATTTTAAGTGCACTGCTCAATAATGTTATGATAATGGGAATGAATAAAACCTTCTGTCTCATTTGTAGTTTTTGACTATATGCATAAATAACTGATTTTGGTGTTCTATAGGAAGCTAATATCGTTGTGGACTGATCAAAGATAGAAGTTTAAAGAACGTGCGAACAAAATGTGATAATCCTTAAGAAGAAAATTTCAATGATGAAAATCTCTTAGATTTTAACATGACTTAAACAGAATTTTACATTGTTCGAAAAACTCTAACGGTTTGTTCTTGGTTTATGATTTTTACGAATGCAGAGCAACATTGGATTTTTTTATACAATCATTACACAGGTTCAAAAACATTCCTTTCAGCCCCCATATCTCGTTCAATTAGACTTGACTTAAGAGAATGAGAAGAAACATTATGAGACGCTCCTTTATAAATTTTCATTGAAGGAGGATGCGCATATTGGTCGCCAGTTACACTTCATCTAAAAAAGAGCAATAAATGCATTTTCTCGTTGTCTTGGAGATGATAAATATTTTTTCAAAAATAAACCCTAATCTATTGTCTTTCTAACAAAAATTCATCGAATATATAAATGAAAGATAATTTTATTAAAAATTGAAATTCTGCGCGATGGTGAATTAAAATATAAAAAACAGATATGGCGAAAACACAATTTCCTCAACATCAAAAAGAATTTTTTAATTTTAATTGTCGAATAAGGTTATCCAAATATATATCTAACTCTCAAAGATTTTTCCTTTAACTTTTAAAACACAGATTTTTTTCTTGTTATGCCAATGAAACTGTAGTTTCAGCGTAAAATCATCACGTTCGATTTATTCATATGTCTGAAGCATTCAAAATATATAGCGATGCTCTCCTTTAGCTAAAAAAAAATAAATGTAGTTTGGGGAGTTAATAAAAAAGCTTTTTGATTTCGCCGACTCAGAATAAGTTATAACTTGATCAGGAAAGAATCGACTAAATGTCAAGAGAAAATACGCCAACACTGAATGTGTTTTTTCAGAGTTTTTTTGAAGATCCACATAGCTAACAGGTTGATCAAACATTAGTATAACGTTGTGGCCATCTTATTTCAATTCACATCAAAATCATAGCCACTCGAATTGAGAGAAAAGAATGAGTAGCATTTAACAAGTTCATAAAGCTAGTTTGAAACTTACAGTCTTTTCGGTCCTGTGAAAGGATTGTCAAATTATGCTAAGAACAGAAGCTTCTGATTGCTCTATCCGAGCCTAACTTTAAAATTAATTTAGTGAAATCGACACATATTTCGAGCGTTATTCTTAAATTCAAAATGGAATTTCTAACTTTTTGAAAATCTACAAATATAATCTCTTAAAATATTTGAATGTCGTTAAATTAACGTGCACTAAATTCTATTGAATTTTTGATTTATTTGCTCTATTTATAAACTTTAATACATTTAAAATTTATTCGATATCGATTCCAGACGATCGAGTATGAAGTTAGTTTTTCATAAATAACATTATGGTATTTAACATATCAATAGCAAAGATTTACAAATTAGTTGTATACATTTAGATTTTTATTAGAGCAGCTTCACTTCAATCTCGAATGATCTGCTGGTGTCATATTAAAAACGACGAACGTAAAGAATTAATAAATCAACGACCTTAATACACACTACACCTATGTGTATACGACATTTACAACGATGCAAGCACATTGGTATGGTAAAGATGTCTCTATTCCTTGATAGAAGGTATCGCTTATTTAGATTCACCTTTGAGTGAACAGAAAAACATAATCGCACTATTACGCGATACTGGCTCGACCCAATAGTCAACGAAGTATCATGATAAATCGTCACATTACCGTTCTCTTCGAAAGTGTAGCTTGATATGATGGGAAAAGGACGTGGCTGTCTTCTTATTCTAGGGGATCGACCCAAGTTCAATTCTTTCTGAAGTTCACTGTATCCTGTGGGATCATCTTGGGGGCGGCTGGCATTTGAATAACTTGTCATGGTGGATTTTTTAATTATCTCAGGAGACAAAACCTTTTTAATATCAAACAAAGGGTTTCGGAATTGCATAAACATATATGGACCATCAGGCTTGGGACCCAACTTGCTCGCAGAATCAGACTTCGTCAAAACAAACTGACCTTCAATATATCTAGATTCATATGCTCTCTTGTTGTTGACAGTTTGCATTCTACCTCTGGATTTCCTTAGGTTTATATCAACTAACTCTAAGAAAGTGTTACGTTTTCTCTTAATTTCCTGAGCATATACGTGATAAGATTTTTTGCGATTAATTCCTGGGTCATTGATGGGATCCAATAGATAAGTTTATGGGGAGTTTAAGATCTTGGCCATACGTCAACATCGCTTGGGAGTATCCAGTTGATTCCGAGGAAGCTGATCTAATGGCAAACAACACTTGGCCAATGTGTTCGTCCCAGTTTTCTTCAAAATCTCTAAAACAGCACATGAGAAAATCCTTGATCGTCTTGTTGGCTCTCTCCAACAGACCATTAGAAGACGGATTGTAAGTCGTTGATCTAAAGTTTTTTATACCCAGAAGCTCACATAGGTGTTTGACTAACTCTGATTCGAATCCTGTACCCTGATCTGATAACAGTTGTTCTGGTACCCCAAACCGATAAACGACATTTGATGAAATAATTTTAGCTGCTGTTATGGTTGGCATGTCTGTCACAGGAACCTCCTTTACCCATTTAATAAATGGTCAATCAAAACTAGTATATATCTGTTCCCATTTTGAGTTAGTGGAGAGGACCAATATAATCCATTTCTTAGCGATTAAATCTCCTATTGCTCTCAATAGAGTAGAGATTGAACCTCGGGTGTGATTCCTAGATTTGTTGAGAAGACAAATTTGGCATTTTCCGATCCTTTGTATGATATCTATCTCCATGCCGGGAAAAAAGAATCGATTTATAATAACATTGACTGTTTTATTGACTCCTAAATGCCTGAGATTTTTCTCATGGGCGTCTCTCATGTGTTCAGGAACCCAAATTTGTCATGCGCACCTACTTATATGGACGAGCAAGTCATTTTGAATTTCTAGGTTACTCTTGCACTTAAGGTATGGTGGAGCATCGACAGGCGTTTGGGATGGAATAATTGCGAGATTATTTGCGTATGTGTGGAGGACGAATTTTAAGCTATTATCCTTGGATTTTTCTGTTTTTATATCGTTGATAAGAAGTTTAGACAATGAATTGACAGATCTAAAAATGCGTCAGTTCCAGTATTTTCAGCGCCCCTAACATGAGTTATTGAATAGTCATGATCCTCTGGTTCGGCCAACAAACGAGCGCGCCTACCGCGAGGGCCCTTCAAAGTTTTCAACGAAGTCAGGGGGTTGTGGTCAGTTCTAATTTCGATGGTGATACCGTATATATAACTTCTAAATTTTCTTAATGCACTGATAAAAGCAAAGAATTCTTGATCGATTGTCGCATATATACGCATTGTAGAGTCAAAGGTTTGACTAGCGAAAGCGAAAGGCGTTAGTTGATGACCACAATACTGTGACAAAACAGCTCCTACCCCAACGTCTGACGTATCACTGTAGATAATAAAACGTTTTGAGAAGTCTGGCCAGCTCAACGATGGCAGTTAAGTTTGTTCATTCTTTAAGATATGAAATGAGTTTTGACAACTATCATCCCAGCCCCATTCACTGTCTTTTCTAGTTAACTTATAGAGAGGATATGCTAGATGGGACAGATTTTTAATTAATCTTTGGTAGAAAGCTACACATCCAAGGAAGAACTTAAGCTCGTTGACATAATTTAGAGTTTTCCATTAGATTAGGTTTAAGTGAATCTAGATCAGGCTTCATACCAAAACTGCTGATAATGTAACCCAAATATTTTATTTCATGAAATGCAAATTTACATTCTTTTGATTCAATTTAAGTCCTGCTTCTTGCAATCTTGAGAGAACAATATTTAAATCCGAAACATGATTCTGAAAGATATCCGAGGCCACAATAACGTCATCGAGGTAGACTGAGCATAGTACAAGACGGCCAAACTTTTCGTATATCATGCATTGAAAGGTTGCCAGGGCGTTGCATAAACCAATGGGGACCACATTTAATTCATACAATCCTGCCCCTGGATTTGGACAAAACGCCCTCAGTTCATTATTATTCTCTTTTTTCGAAACTTGCCAATAGCCAGTTTCAAGGTCTAATGTAGAATAGAATGTCTGACATGACATAAAGTCTATAATATCGTCGATTATTGGCATTTTGTAGGCATTCTTAACGGTAATGTCATTTATTTTTCTACAGTTCACACATAATATATTGTCATTTTTAAGTGTAAGAATAGCGGTAGACGACCAGGGGCTTTTGTTTGGCCTTATTACACCCTTCTGCAGCATATTTTTGATTTGACGATCCATTTCAGTTTTCATATTTACAGATAACCGGTGAGGGCGGGAAGAAATCGGTTTCGCTTGAAAAGTTTCGTTTCAATGTTTTGTTAGACAGTTTAGCCAATTCTTTCTTTCGCGAAAAACTTTATTATGGTTATTTTCCAGGAATGAAAGATATTCTTAGAAAATCGTCCTTGGGAAGTTTGTCATTTATATTCAATTGAAGCCTCGCAGCCTGTGTGGCGTTGATTGTGCTGGATATGAATATACGATCAGAAGCTAAGTCAATAAGCATTGAGGAATGTTTTACGAAATCTCTGCCGAGAATCATGTCGAAATTTATTTGGTCACAACGACAAAATTCCACTCGAAACGCGAAGAAAGAATCCAGAAATAAATTTTTATCGAACGCAGAATATTGTTCTTTCTCTCCTCTGATGCGTTAATTGAATGCCTGTATAATTCATAATTAATAGTGTCTAAAAACCTCGATTTAAAAAGGTAATTACATGACACAGTATCGATCAAGGCCTTACCAGATAAAGGGGGTCACTCTGTCTTAAAATCAACCAGGTAATTGTTTTAAGTTACTAACTTAGGATCAAAAAAGGAGTTATTTTAAGAAAAATACGTTTTATTTCTGCTTCTACAAATCCGGGCTGAATGACTTCGACGACGGCAGATATAACACACAACAAAACCCTTACGAAACGATGAAGTGTGCGATGCCAAACCACATTTACTGCAATGTAAATCATTCTTTGCTTTTGTCATTGAATCTTACCCCGTGCCACGTTTACCTGGTCTGGACAGCATGAGATCTCTGATGATGGTCTCAATGTTTTTCACCCTGTCTTCCAGAGACGGCTTTGATGTTTGTGGTTCTGGAGAAAATGCTGACGCGGTCTGTTCTTG
>JALDNG010001641.1:0-51301 GCA_024349245.1 Neodontobutis hainanensis
CCCTTGTCCTTCAGCCGGGTCCAGCCGTCAATCTTCGATCCCACTTCTGACACCAAGAATTGTGGTTGAAAAAATAAATATATTATTGTGGAATAAGTTTGAGAGAAAACCACAGATGTCTTTTTGTGATTTATTTAAGGAAAAAGGAAAAAAGAATTCAGAGACATCTGCGCTAGTCCCTCACAGAAAGAAAAGTCACATTGATTACAGCTGTAACATGTCACTGACGTCTCTATAAGTCAATTAAATATGACTCACCTGTACCAACCCTGTCCTGTCACGGTCAAGTCTCTGAATCAGCTCCTCTATCTGGTACCGATCCTATTTTTGTTATTTCAAAGTGTTTTTATTGTTTTAAATGTACATAACACAAACAAACCAACAAACATTCTCTTATGTTATACAAGGCATCACTATCCACCAGCCTCACACTTTGCAGACATTATCTCACATATCCCCTTTCGTCGCAGATTTGCATCCAAAGTTATCTAAAGCATACTGAGAATGAATACAGAACACAACAAAACAAAACAAACAAACAAACAAACAAAAAGATATATTTATACTCTATTAAAAAAAAAGGGGAAGGGGAGATGAAAACCTAATTTTGTTTTAATCTAAAGAATTAGCATCAAATGCATTTTCATAATAATCCAAGAAAGGTTGCCATACATTCTGGAATCTTTCTGCTGAGTTTTGGACTGTAGTTCTTAACTTTTCAAGCTGGACGAAGGACATAATTTCGCACACACAACGTGAGTGTTTTGGAGGTGAGGAGATTTCTAAATTGTAAGAATTAGTCGTGCTAACAGTGTAGAAAATGCTATTAATTGAGATTGGCCTCTTGAGACCCAACTTTAGTGTGTACCACCCCAAATATTGCAACGATAGGATCTGGATCAATATTCTTTTTCAAATGTCAGTGAATGTATTAAATAACTCAGACCAGAATATTCCTATGCTTGGACATGACCAGAACATGTGAGCCAAAGAAGCAGGGGCTTGGTGACTACGCGTACAGTTGGGATCAACATTAGGATATATTTTGGCCAGTTTGGTCCTAGAGAGGTGCAGGCGATTAAATACTTTGAATTGTATCAACCTGTGCCTAACACAGATAGACCATGTGTATATTTTAGTAACAAGACTATTTAGAAACATTACTCAATATCCCTGTGTCCATGGAATTAAAAAAAAAAAAATAGGAAATCAAGTTATCAATACTTTTAAAGCGTATGTTAGAAAACGATTCTGAGTGAAACATGAAAAACAAAGTAGACATAAATTATTGCATATAAAGAAAAGTAAAATAATATATAAATAATTACATAGATATATAATAACACTAGGCCTGCTTTAAAACAGTCAAATTATCCATACTTGTTTCCTACATATATTAGAAGACGGTTCTCAAAGGTAAAAAATAAATAAATAAAATAATATAAAAATAAAATAACATATGCAACTAGCCATCAGTACGCCCACTGTCCAATGTCCCTGAACTGAGCCAATGTCCCATGACATTACACTGCAGCAAAATTGATCCCCAACAACAGTTGGTTCACTCCAATACTCTGGTACCCATCCTAAAGTAGTGTTGATTGCTGTTAACGAAAACAAGTATTAAAGACACATTCAGGCTTGCTTTTAATTACTATATGAATTCTGTATGTCTTTGGCTAGTGCTGTTGACAAAAAAGTAAGAAACACATACATAAAATATCATGAAATTGATTCTAAAGGCTAAGATGAAAATGGCAAACCTGCAAAGCCTTTCTGAATTCAAGAACTGGAACTTGCATTGTGCCATCTTTGTCAATGTTTCAGAAGAAATCCCAGAGTCGCAACATGCACTCATCTAAATAATCCTTAAAAACATTTGAAGAAGACATATTTATTTAGTTATTATCCAAAATCACAGAGGCTAGTTCATCTGGTAGTAGCTGTTGTTGAACATGTAGAGCAGTGGGATTGGGAGGGACAGTGGGCTCCCATTCTTATTTTGTGGGTTGCAGTCTTCAACTTCCTCGAATGAAGAAGAAGTCTGCTGGCTACAGAGCCTTTTCTTATAGAGCCCCATTTTTATGGAATGGGCTCGGTGGAAGTGCAGCGAGCTGACTCTGTTGAGGTTTTCAAAACATACTTATTTCACCAAACGCATGGAGACTGACTCATCATAGGGTTAGGTTTACACTGGCTGTAGCTGTAGGTACACACTCAACCGCTCATATTATTATTACATCTGCCTAGTTTTCAGTAGTATTTAGCACTTTTTCTCCTTTCTACCTCCTCCTAGGGTGGACGCAAACCTCTCATCTGCTGGGTGATGTGTACCCCATCCCCGGACTCTGCTCCAGTACGAGGACCCCAGCTCATCTTTCATCTACCTTGATGTTGGCTGAGGTCCCATCCACCTTACACACACACACACACACACACACACACACACACACACACACACACACACACACACACACACACACACACACGCACACACACACACACACACACACACACACACAGACACACACACACACACACACACACACACACACACACACACACACACACACACACACACACACACAGACACACACACACACACACACACACACACACAGACACACACACACACACACACACACACAGACACACACACACACACACACACACACACACGTTTTTTTAAATATATATATTTTTTAACTGTCCTGGACACATTCTTGCACGGCCTGTCCGTCCTGGGAGTGGATCCCTCCTTCTGTGGTCTCCTGAGGTTTCTCTGTTTTCCCGGCTGGGTTTTTCTTTAGGAGTTTTTCCTCACCCTGATGGAGCGCCTAAGGACAGGGATGTTGTCTAGTGCAGTCTGTTTAGCCCTTTAAGGCGGCTGTTTTTGTGATATTGGGCTAATCAAAATGAATGTCTTGTCTACCTTTAGTTGAACTGCAAGTATGAATCACTAAAGAAAGTGAGTTACAAATCTGAAAACTGTGGGAGCCAAGCTGACACATGACTGGGATTTTAGTTTTGTGCATGATTTATGAGTCTGTTACGATCCCCGCTAAACAAAAGGGACCTGAACATAAAGTCAAACCACACAAAGTGTAAGGCAACACAAATCAGCAATTTATTAATTAAACAGAGGATTTAAAGTAAAACAACAAACCGTTAAAACAGGACCACCTCACCCATCACCTAAAAGAACTAACTGAAAATATAAAAGAGGAGCTGAACGTCTAAACTGCCCCTGGCATCGACAGCAGCACAAACAGGAGGCGGAGCCCAGTTGGAAACACGGAGCAAGATGCAGGCACCAACATCCTCCTTATAAAGGGTAGCAGCCAATCAGGAGCCGAGATCAGACACACTACTCCTCCTGCAGGTGGAACACACAGACATTTACATGCATATGTAACACCCTCACCCAAAAACACTGAATATGTTTGAAGAAAAAAACTGCTCACATCAAACTATTCAGTTTAAATTATACATAAGTATATAGACGGGACAACTCATCCGCGATTCACGTTCTTTTTACTGCGAATGTGTTGAATTTTTATGTTGAACGATTGAATGCGCAGACTCCAATTCATAAGGTGACGATTTTTATTGCGCATGCGGTCTAGGAACACTAAGGGATTATGGTCCGTAAAGACAACCACAGGCACACAAGAGCCACCCACATAAACCTCAAAGTGTTCCAGAGCCATTACCAGTGCCAGTGCTTCTTTTTCCGATGGTGGAATACCACCTTTGATGTTTATCAAGATTTTTTGAAAAAAGGATACCAGATGTTCAATGCAATCAGGCCCATCTTGTAGGAGAACAACATCGATGCCAAAATCACAAGCATCAACGGCCAATTTAAACATTTGGTCAAATTGAGGCGCAGCTAGAACGGGAGAATTAATTAGCAAACTTGCTCAAATACAGTTTGACAACCATCAGTCCAATAAAAGTCCACTTTAGGGCTGAGGAGGTCAGTCAACGGCAGCAATGGCAGAAAAGTTTTTAGCCCCTGTAATAGCCTACCATGGCTAAATAACAACTGTACAGTTGGTGGGAACACGGACAGCGAGAATCGCCTCAACCTTAGCTTGAACTGGACACACTTGACCTCCCCTCACCATTTTTACAAGATAGGTCACTGTTGCTTGCCCAAACTCACATTTTGTCAAGTTAACTGCTAATGCGTACTGTAATGTGCTCCACCCACGAAGACAAACAAACAACCAAGTCATCAAGGACCCCCATCAAGGCTTCACAAAAGACAATCCAGACAAAACTACACGCATAAGCCTCTGAAATGTGGCGGGCTCATTACACATGCCAAAGGCCATAACCGAATACTGAAGGAAGTCATCAGGTGTAACAAAAGCAGATATTACTTTGGCACGTTCAGTTAAAGGGACCTGCCAATATCCTTTTAGTAAGTCTAGCTTTGTCACAAACCTGGCAGCAACATGATCCACGCAATCCTCCATTTGTGGAAGAGGATAACAGTCAGTCTTTGTTACACCATTAACTTTCCTGAAGTCTGTACAAAAGCGGCTACAGCTTTTTGGCTATGCCATACTGCAGCATATACTCCACCTGTTTTTCAGGCGGCCACGTTTGTCTGGATTAACCCGATATGGATGCTGTTTTATAGGCCTTTAATCACCTACATTAATTTAATGACAGAGCACATGCGTCTGAGAGGGTCATCAGCAAACAATGACTTATTGGACTGAATTACATTCACCATTTCATTCTGCTGAGAATCTAAAAGGTGGAACAACAAAACTGACAAACTTTTTAAAGCCTCTGAGTTGGAAAATTTACCCTGAGTCAAAGCCCGGACCACGAGTCATTTTCAATTTCAATACCAGCCGCCAAACTAACTCACGGCTCGGGCGTTCAGCACCGGACAGCTCGAAAAGCCTGCAAAGAATACGGGTCTCAGTGTTCTCAACCCGAGCAACGCTGCAGACTCTTTAGCGTCTGCAATCACCAAATATGAGTCATTTTGGTCATAAAAAGATTTTAACCTGTTCACATGGCAAAGGCGTGTGCCACGCCCGGCGGTCAGGCCGGCGGCCAGCACCAGCAGTGACAACAAGCTCTCTGAACGTGGAGAAGGCGAAGGAGATTGTTGTTGACTTCAGAGAGCGCACACTCAGCATGTTCCTCTGACCATCAACGGTGCGACTGTGGAGAGTGAACAGCACCAAGTTCCTGGGTGTGCACATCGCAGAGGACCTCTCCTGGACTGAAAACACAGCAGAACTGGAGAGAGCATCCTGTCGAGCTGCATCACTGTGTGGCAGCGCCTGCAACGCGTCCTGCCGAAAGACTCTGCAATGCATAGTGAGAGCAGCTGAGAAGATCATTGGTGTCTCTCTTCCCTCCCTCCAGCAAATTTACAGAACCGTCTCATCTGCAAAGCCCTCTCCATTGCACGTGATCCCACCCACCCATCACACAGCTTCTCCAGCCTGCTGCCATCAGGGAGGAGAGGACCAGCAGACTGAAGGACACCTTACTCCACCAGGCTGTCAGGAGCTGAACTCACTCCTGAACCTTTTCTGCCCCAGGCACCACTGAACTATGACCCCTACCCACACTAATATATGATGACATGCACCAGTCACTTTGTGCAGCATTGGTCTGCTCACGACCTCATTCTCCATGGAACTGCCATCATTCCACTACATCATCAGTCAGTTAAATAACTGCTCTTGAGCCCACTTCAATCAGACTTAATAAGCTTTTGTTTTGCACTAAAAACTTTTATCTGCACTGTTGCTCACTTCATTGATTTGCACACTGCCTTTTGCCTTGCGCTGCTTTATTTTAATTTAACTTTATTTTTGATTTTATTATGCCTTTATTAACATTCTCTTAGTGTATAATTGTACAGTTGTATTTACACTTTATATTTTGATCTAGATTTTTAGGCTTTAATGTTATGTTATCTGTGTGGGTCTGAGTGTAACGCATTTCACACAAAGCTCTAATTCGCGCATGCGAATCTGTGTTTGTTGCTCCAATTTCTTTGTCTCCAACATATTAATATATTGGAGCTCCTTTTCCTTTAAAGCAAGGCGCTCTAATTCAACTTCTAGCTCTTTTAATCTAACTGCTTCATCTGCCGTACTACTAGAGTAAGATGTTCTAGGACCTTTAGGTTTGGTGTTTATCAGTGTCAACGTCCCATGCTCTACCAAAGCATTATAAAGTTGAGTCTTTACCGTAGCCTTCTTAGCTTGCTTTGTGACAACAATTTCATTATGTTCAGCAACTAGCAAGAGATCATCTTTTTGACACCGATCCAAAACCTCCAAAGTGGGAGCAGAAACAAACTCATCCAGGTTATACTCCATGTTTAAACCCAGAATCAGGCCAGCCACAAGACAAAAGGCTAACACACAACAAACAAAGCTACTCACAAAAAATACACACCTGCCAGTCCTACCTGAATTACTCCATTAACTCACAAGACAGAAAGTCTACTTTAACGAGCCCCAAATATGTTACGATCCCGCTAAACAAAGGGACCTGAACATAAAGTCAAACCACACAAAGTGTAAGGCAACACAAATCAACAATTTATTAATTAAACAGAGGGTTTGGGACAAACCAAAAAGCCATACACAATTAAAGCTCCAATTGTCTATTTAAAATAAGAATCAAGGGAGAACAAAAGGGGAGATGGGTCGGACAAAATGAACAAAAGAGGGCAACAAGCCGAGTCAGCCCACCATTGGACCGTCGTACCGACTTAACTCCTCTGTCCCTGCCTAACCAATCCTAACCCTTAAAGTAAAACAACAAACCGTTAAAACAGGACCACCTCGCCCATCACCTAAAAGAACTAACTGAAAACATAAAGAGGAGCTGAACGTCTAAGCTGCCCCTGGCATCGACAGCAGCACAACCAGGAGGCGGAGCTTAGCCGGAAACACAGAGCGAAGCAGAGAGCGAAGCCGGCCTCAACATCCTCCTTATAAAGGGTAGCAGCCAATCAGGAGCCCAGATCAGACACACCCCACTCCTCCTGCAGGTGGAACACACAGACATTTACATGCATTTGTAACAGAGTCCTTTGTGCTCAAGTCCGAGGCAAGTCTCAAGTCCTTGTGTTTGAGAATAAAGGAGTCCAAGTTTGAGTCAGAGCAATAAAAATTAAGTCCAAGTCCGAGTCGAGGCACAAAACTGATCTTGATGACTACTCCATCTCTGCCCACAACACCAATGCCCTGCACAAGAAGGGCCAGAGTCGCCTCCTCCTTCATCCAAGTCATCCCAATCTAAAAATGTAATTATATAAAATATCAAAACAATCCATCAATATGGCTTACAAGCAAATTGAATCACAGAAATGGCTGTAATTGAGCTGGTTGAAAAAATAACATCTACAATAAAAATAAAAATCCCATAAATGGAATTTTCATAGACTTGAAGAAAGCCTTCGACACCATTGATCACAAAGTTCTGTTAAGAAAACCTGAAAGATATGGCATCAGGGGCATTGTATAAAGATGGATTGGTGACATTTTATTCTAAATAAAAGAGATTATTTTCACCCAACAAACAAGCTGCTCATAAACTCTAACCTACTGAAATGTAATCACTTAGTCAAATTTAAAATAGCAAAAATAATGTTTAAAATAAGACAGAACCTGTTTTAGATGAACTCTGCTCTGCGAACACTCGTGTTCAGTAAACTCAGATCACAACCAACGTCAAACAGACATGTCTGTCTGTTCAGAAAGTTAAACTGTGGAATAGTCTAGAACTAATACATCTATAAATAGCTTCAAGAAATGACTTAAAAGAAACAGATCTCACAATTTAAAGTTCTTTGTTCTTTCTTTAAATATGTTAAAATAATTCAGTGTTAGTTGTTTTTGTGTTATATTTGTGAAAAATAAACTAGTAAGCTATGATGCAGGAAGGGGCTTCTTAGAATGAAGCATTTGTAGTTGGTGTAGAACCTAATTTAACCTAATATGCTTGGACTAGAGTAACCAGAGCACCAGTACACGGACTCACGCTCTGGAATGGGCTTGAGTCTTTTCCCCTCCCTCCATATGTGTTCCCTGAACTTAGATGAGCATTGAGCTGGCTCACGATGGCTTACTGACTCTAACAATGCAAAAACCAATGTGCGGTTGAAGATTTCCTGGTGGCGTCTCTCACTCTCCTCAAGCTGCAGCTGGATCTTGATGTACTCAGTGTCACCAGCACCAGGTTCTTGTCATAGTTCTTCTCCAGTGCATCCAGTGTGCCCAACATGGCTGTTATCTGAAATAAACATGTAAATGATCAAATGGACATTGCCAATTTAATTGAATCAAACCCTTATTTAATGCGTGACAGCTGGCCGTATACTTACCTCTACATGCAAAGACTTGAAGACATTGGTGCAGATTTTGATTGAAAGCTGCAGGTCTTGAATCAAGGCCTCCACTTGTTTAATCTCCATCTTGATCCCCTCTAAGTCTGCTTCATTGTAGGCGTCTGGGAGCTTCTCTAGTTCCTTAATTTTACCATCTTCACTATCTTGTCTGCATATGATTTTGGTCTAATACTCTTCAAGCTGAAATGTGTCATAAAATACTGCAAAATGCTCTCTATACAGGCTTACAAAATATGTGCACACCTTCCCCATTTCAAGCTCCAATCTGTAGGAGATCTCCGCCGTTTCCTCGACCACCACCAGGTCTTTGATGGGAAAGGTAGAACTGGGAAGGAATGCATCACAGGTACAACTTCCACTACTTCCTGTCTCATTCCTCCTAGCCCCCTCACTCCACATGCATACACACTAAGGGCGCATATGGGCACATGAAAATATGAGCACATTAAATTACAGGTGCTGGTCATATAATTATCATCAAAATGTTGATTTATTTCACTAATTCCATTCAAAAAGTGAAACTTGTATATTATATTTATTCATTAAACACTTTTCTTTAACCTAGGAAAATACCAAATTCAGTATCTCAGAAAATTTAAATATTGTGAAAAGGTTCAATATTGAAGAGCCCTAGTGCCACACTCTAATCAGCTAATAAACCCAAAAAAAGTGAACAAGCAATAGGGATAACCACACCTGGAGAGGATTGTGACACAAAACCCATTCAAAAACGTGAGGAGATTCAGAAAGAGTGGACTGCAGCTGGAGTCAGTGCTTCAAGAACCACTGCGCACAGACATATTCAAGACATGGGTTTCAGCTTCGCTTTCCTTGTGTCAAGCCACTCTTGAACAACAGACAGCTTCAGAAGCATCTCGCCTGGGACTGCTGCTGAGTGGTCCAAAGTTATGTTCTCTGACGAAAGTAAATTTTGCATTTCCTTTGGAAATCAGGGTCCCAGAGTCTGGAGGAAGAGAGAGAGACACACAATCCACGTTGCTTGAAGTCCAGTGTAAAGTTTCCACAGTCAGTGATGCTTTGGAGCCATGTCATCTGCTGGTGTTGGTCCACTGTGTTTTCTGAGGTACAAGGTCAACGCAGCCGTATTCCAGGAGGTTTTAGAGCACTTCATGCTTCTGGCTGCTGACCAACTTTTTGAGATGCAGATTTCTCGGCACCTGCACCAAGTGCCAAAGCAACCAGTACCTGGTTTAAGGACCATGGTATCCCTGTTCTAACTTGGCCAGCATCGCCTCCCTTACAATATGCAGAAGAGCTGAAGGCCACTATCAGAGCAACCTAAACAGTGCCACAGACTGATCGACTCCATGCCACGCGCATTGCTGCAGTAATTCAGGCAAAAAGAGCCCTAACTAAGTATTGAGTGCTATACATGATCATACTTTTCAGTTGGCCAAGATTTCTAAACATCTTTCCTTTGTATTGGTCATAAGTAATATTCAAATTTTCTGAGATACTGAATTTGGGATTTTATTATAATCATCAACATTTAAATTAATACACTTTTGAAATATATCAGTCTGTGTGTAATGAATAATATACAAGTTCCACTTTTAATGGAATTAGTAAAATAAATCAACTTTTAAGGATTTTCTAAATTATATGACCAGCACCTGTATAAACTGTGTTATCCCAAAAATAAAGCTTTGAGAAAGAGAAACCACGGAACCAGCGCTTTGTCTCTTTCTCTCTCTCCCTCTGATCAGAGCCTTAGAGGCATGCTTTATCATCGGTAACCCTTCAGAGTCTAGAACTGACATAGCGGAGCAGGTTACAGACCATATTGTGAAAATGATATCGTTAGTTTAGTAGTCAAGCGGAGCTGGTCAGAAACTGATTAAGTCAAGTGGAGCTGGCTGTATATATATCCACTAGCGAGAGAAAAACGCAGCAGAGCACAGAGCAGTCCCACCAGAGACAGAGGGAAAGGAGTTCTCTTCACACATTAGTTTTGTCCAGTCTTTTCACTAGAACAAATGTTAAGAGGCAAACGAGGTTAGTTTGGCTAAAAGAGTCAACAGGTTTGTTAAAAGGACTACTGATGGTGCGTTGTTGCAATGCACAACCCTCTTGGATGTGGTAAAAGTCAGTGCTTGATTCAAGCTTTTTTGGCTAAAATAAAATAAAAACCCACAGTGTTGAGCCCAGGGCCAGGTTACGGCTTGACCTCCTCGTTCCTAGAAGGAGTTACATGTGCATGGGGTGCCATGGGAAGAAAATGTAATTTTTTTTTTTAAGGAGAACCAGGGCTGTACCGGGCCCGTGTAGCCCGGACTGAGAGGCCAGAGGCTGGGGAGAGTAGCAGAGGCGGTGCAGCCTGGTGCTGGAGGTCTTACCTCGGGCCAGGCTCCAGCTCTGAGTCCTTCATTGGCCCAGGGGCACAAACACAATCATTGTTGTGTGCAATAATCTTCAGTCTCGGGCTTCTCGACAAGCCCCATAGACAGATGCAAAGCCAGGAAAGCCTTCATTTCAGATACACATACAATGTACCGCTTATAAAACCTGGACTGTGGCTTCAGCTGTTTTGAGGATAAAACCCGATGAGCATAACGGTTAGTCTTTAATTGTAACAAGGTTCCAAAAATTGTGTGTGCCAGTGAGTTCATCAAAAGGCTTTATCCACTCCTGATGAACTTCCAGTCCTCATCTTCAGTGATAGGCCCGTAGCTATGATCTCTTCCTCGGCCTCTCACCCACATTTCTCTTCTCCCAAACCTGACTCTTCTCCTCTCCGTCCTTCTGTGTTAGAAACTGAAACAGCAGCACGGCCAGAAAAACCCTCAGCTCCACTGGCACCTTCACTCTGGCTGCTATCCTCACTCTCCCTTATTTCATAACAATAACAAGAAAAATACAGTTTATTTATATAGCACATTTCAAATGACAAGCATAGACTCAATATAACTAAGACTTACTTGTCAGAAAGTAAATGTTCTCCCCTGGAGTCAGAGTCTGCAGCAGACGGCACAACGGCTTGGCGCTCATGTTCTCGTCTCACAATTTCTACTCTCACCAACGTAGAGCTCTCACCGACTGCATTCTCCCCACCTGCCACAACGTGTCAAAGGCTTAAGTACTAAATCTGAAAATTAAAATGAGCTAAACACAACTTATCTTAATTTTACACCTGACCTATTAAAAACACAAAGGTTTTTATTTATTTATTGAAATTCACACCTGTATCTTCAAATGCTTATTATTGTACCCAACTTTTCCTTTTCTAAAAAAAAGTCTGTTGGATTTACATAAAAAATATATATAAATAAAATATATGCTGTTTTAAATGTTCTCATAACAAATCTTTAGAACACAATAAGAAATATAAACCTAATCATATGAAATTAGTATAAGGTTCTAAATGTTACAGTTTTGTCACAATATACAAACTCACCTCTCTTTGAGACATCAGTAGATTTTTCACTCAACATTACAGCTTGGCTTTAAAAATGACGTGTTTTTAACATAACATAGAACTTATATTCAAATAAAATAGTTTTTCAGCACTTCATGCTTCAGGTTTATTTTTTATATTCATACAGTGATGCTTTTCTTTTCACCACTCCATTAGATTTTCCAACAGCGGCTCTTAATCAAAGCTCACTTAATAAACTCATAGTAGTGACTAAAGACACTGGGGCTTCATTGAAACGCCTTGTAAAATTAGACTTTAGCTTGCTGCTAACAAGTTACTTGTGAACCACTGGACGAACAGCTGAATATTTCTCTGATAGGTACTTACCTTGACTTCACCTGACCACTGTCCTGTGGCAACGCCGTGTGAGATGTTTTGCCAAGACCCTTTAAAGGTAGTGAAATAAAACACATAGAATAAGTCCGAGTCTAAGTCCGAGTCAAGTCTCTAGTCCTTGTGTCTGAGAATAAACAAGTCCAAGTTTGAGTCAGAGCCATAAAAAACCAAGTCCAAGTCCAGGACTAGAGTACACAAACAGCACAATGCTAACATTATTAAAAGTTATTGTATGAAGTGTAAAACGTTTACCTGATGGCAGATTTTCCAGGTCAAACAACAGCAAATATGGAACATGCCTCAAGACCAGCCGTTTTGAACAGCCCTGCCCCACTCCTGTATGCAGGCCATTAAAACAAAGTGGCTCTGCAAAGTAAAGAGTAGCCTATTTTACACAATATGCTTTCACAAAGCATTAGATGAACACGCTATTTAGACGGCTTTTTACATTTAAAATCTAAATGAATGATTTATCTTCATGGCAGTGCATAAAGTATTTGCTAACCTTATTATTATCTTTGATAACACTTGTCTGTTCATGCTAAGGTCTGCCAAAACGTGCATCTTCATGACTGCATTATAACTCTACCCGTCATTTAAGATTACCTTTTATACCCTATTACCTTTAAAAAAAGCTCTCCAGGTTCTAGAGACCCAATAAGAAGACAAGAGTCCTAAGCAGCTGAGTCTTTAAAGCACTAAACTGGTATTAATCGATTATTGATGCTTATAGCGTAAGCTAGCTTGACGTACGTGCGTCAGTGCCATGGAAACAGAAGGTCCAGGTGGGGCTATATAAGACGGCTCCAGTTAGAATTTTTCACTTCTCACTTGGCTTGTCCAGTGCGTTGCTGAACTGAGTTTCAGATTGACTTTTCCAGAAAACCGAACGCTGCATACCACAATATAATCTTCTCTTGGCAAAAATAAACATATTTTAATATTTTGGTATTATCATATGTTTAAGGTTTGCCAGATCCTCAGAAATGGCACATGCTTTTGACCTCCCGGTCATCTTGGATTTCTTTTCTGAAGGTAAGATAACTGTTTAATCAAATAAGACTGCATTAGGATAGTATTTATAATATTTTCTGTCCATATAACGTGTTTGATGTGTATTATGATAACCGTTTGGGTGGGAGTAGCTACCAAAGCTAAAAGGGTCAATTTAAGAAAAATATAGTTTTGTTATGAACTGACATTTACTCGACGATTTAAATATGTAGTAACGCTAAAAGTAGATTCAATCTGTAGTGAGTAATGCACACTTTAATTTTTACCAGAGAATATGTCAGTAAATTATTGAGTTTTAGTTTCAAATTTCACAAATGTTGCAGTGAAACTCTTGGATAAAAATGGCGCTGGAGTTAACGTTCTAAATTGGAATCCATTAAAAATGTTCATCTCCATGGAGACAGTACTTGTCCGTGTTTAACTGTCAGTAGATGGCAGGTGCATACCTGTGTATGTGTTGAACACTAACAACAGGAAAGTTAGACCTAAAACTGCAAATGTTGTGTTACAGAGTCGATTTCAATCAATTTATTTTAAAAAGAAATAGATCAACTGTGGCATTGTTGCCTACTGCAGCCTACTGTACAATGAAAGAGAAAACAAAATATAATCCAACAATCAGTCTATTTTGAATTTCACTTTCCACTTCCAAATAAAGTTAGTCACATATAACAGCTGCATTTTAATAAAAGTATAACAGACAGTTTAAATGGTTGAAGTATAATAAGACAGACATGACAGTTGAAGTATTAAACCTGTGCTAATTAGTTTGTATGTTTCTGGTCTTTGATGTTTTAATAAAACAAAGACTATATTATTTTATTCTCCACTGAAGGTCTGGGTCCTGCCGGTTCTGCGGATAATCCTATTTACATCTTCTCGGACGAGGAAGACGTGGGTGAGTACGAGCCACTCCAACCAGCTGATGAAGAGGAGGAAGATTGGGAGGAAGATTGGGATGATGATTATGATGAAATAGACTCTGGTTACGAGAGCCTTTCTGATAATCAAGAGGATGATGAAGAGGAGCAAGACAATGACCAGCAGTTTCCTCCGGAGGAGTTTTGGGATGGCTGGCGCCAGAGAGACCCTCCTGCTGAAGCTGAAGAACAGGTGAGTCGGCCCCTGGCTCCCGTTCTTCAGCAACCGGCAGAGAGTCCTCCGGCCTCTCCAGAGCATGCTTGAACATGTTTTCCGTCCTCCAACTCCTCCTCCTTCCTCCTCGGCCCCAGCGGATCCACCAACGGTTCTTTGATGAAGAGGACGCTGAGGTGCCTTCCTCCAAGAGGCCACGTTTGGACCAGCCGAAGAAAGCACAGACGGTCCTACTCCATCGACCTCTGCTGGGACGTCTTTCCCCAGTCGCTTCACTCGCTACTTCCACCCCCAACCGGACTCGGACGACTCGGACTCGACTGACTTCATCTTTGATTTGGCAACAACAACGCCAATATTTTACAACTTAAACTACAGCAGAAATGCTATGTGGGATTTTTATTAACATTGAAAACAGAAACAAATACAGTCAACCTACAAAAGAAGTAGAAGACTAAAGCTTGTACAAAAACTAATCTGAGAAACTAAACCTGACCAGTTTTACTTTTCCCAGGATTTCCTCCAAAGTACGCCTTGTACTTGTTTTGCGTTTAAGTGAATATATGCTTTATTCCTCCCACACTGGGAGAACTGGTTCTGTATAAGACATAATTATTAGAGAGAGGGGGTTGTCCACCAACTGGAGGGTCGATGGTGCGAGCCGCCCTTCTCTGTTCTTGATATATTATTCTTAAAATTTAAATAAAGTAACGAATACTGTTACGGCCCAAAAGAGTCGAAAAGAGGACACAGGAAGCAAAACAGTTCATTTCAAAAATAGTTTTTATTCATTTAGTTTTAGACCTAATGTTTTTCTCTCTTTTATGTAAATAAAAAGAGAATCCAAAACCCTCCGTGCCTGAAAAAATAAAACAGGAAAGTAACAAAAGAAAGGAGGACCTGGTGAGCCGGCCAAACAGAACATAAAGGAAGGAGTGACCCCGGGCCAACCCTGTACAGGGCCGTAGAAGCCGGTGCCAACTCCTCTACCATCCTACACAACACAACCCCTCATTACTAACCTGAACAAAATAAAGAACGATAACTCAGACAGCCGGTCCCATCAGGCCAAACAAAAACCAGGCTAGGCTAACAAGGACTGCAGAGGCATGGAGCAAGCCGGCTGCGCAGCGTTGTCACCGGAACAGCTGAGGCGGAAGCGAGCGAGCCAGCGAGAGCCTCCCAGGTGACCTATATACTCTGATGTTTGCTAGTTTGCTCAAAGGCTGTTTGACAACGAACAGTCCACACAAAAGTTCTCTTAGGATTTAAAAGGTCAGTTAAAGGAGAGGCAACAGCAGAAAAATTCCTACAAAGACCCCTGTAATAACCAACCATGGCTAAGTAACGTCGAAGCTCAGTGCGACTAGTTGGAATAGGAAAGCGAGACAATACTCTCCACCTTGGCCTGCACCGGCGCACACAACCACCACCAACCACTTTACCTAAGTAAGTCACAGTTGCTTGGGCAAATACACACTTTGATAAGTTCACTGTTAAGTTTGCCTCTTGAAGACGACCCAATAACACCCGAAGGTGTTAAATATGCTTCACCCAGGAATCGAAACAAACTACCAAGTCGTCCAAGTAAGCCTCACAAAATGACAGACCCGACAGTATAATCCTAATCAACCGCTGAAATGTTGCGGTGCATTTCACATGCCAAACGACATAACATTGTATTGAAAAAATTATCTGGGGTTACAAAGGCTGAGACTTGTTTTGCACGCTCAGTGAGCGGCACCTGCCAGTAACCTTTCAACAGAACAGAACTTGGACACAAACGTAGCCCCACCCACTCGATCCACACAGTCCTCAATGCGAGGCAATGGAAAACAGTCCTGCTTCGTGACATTATTTACTTTCCTGTAGTCCGTGCAAAAACGATCTTCACCATTAGATTTTAACGCAAGCAAAACAGGGAGAGCTCCAAGGACTGTGTCCAAATTCAGGGTCTACATCCTCCTTAGGATCCTTCCTACCTGGTTGAAGGAGGAGGGTCCTCCGGACGACCGCAAAACCCGGAAGTCGGTGTTTGTGAATTTGGACAGCTTACCCTTCTTTCAGTTCCCTCCCGTACCCATTGCTCATTTCCTGTCGCCTAGCAACCGTGACAGCGCTAAGCTTTTTTTTTGTTTGCTCCGGTGAAGAGCTCATCGTTCTTTCCCGGAGCTTTATAAAACTTCTGTCTGCTCTTTCATCCCTGGAAGCGTTCAACAGCTTCAATCACTAACAGATTAGCTGTGTGTAAGGGGATATTACACAGGCTGTAAGGAAGAAGCTAGTTTACGAGTAATGTTTTTGGTATATAAAGCGTACAAATGTAAAAAAAAAAAAAAATACTTAACAAAATGTATGACAACCACTGAAAAAACACTTATTTTTTTAAAAGCCAGTTTTTAAAACGTACATCTAAAAGCATACTCCTCTCCCACTCCGCTACCTCACTTCATTGGCCATTACGCTCTGCCGAAAGAATTATGGGATAGGTAGGGACGGGAAAGGATCCACCACACCCATCCTTCCAATTCGGGAAAAGGAGGACGTATTTGTGGGCCGCATTTGAAGGATCCTACGAATTTGGACAGCCTTCGTCGCTGCGCTGTGGCGTAACATCCTTCAAATGAGGACTCCGAAGGATGCAGACCCTGAATTTGGACACAGCCTACAACTGAACTCTGCAATACCATGAGCTACCATATACTCAACCTGCCGCTTAAGGCGGAACGTTTATCAGGACTGACTCGATAAGGGTGTTGTTTTATCGGCACAGTGTCACCAACAACAATGTCATGCATTAATATTGTGGTCTTCAAAGGTACATCAGAAAACAGTGACTTTGTCTCATTTAAAAAATCAATTAAATTTTCACGCTGCAAATCAGGAAGGTGGGCCAAGTATGCAGGCAAATCCCTCAATACCTCAGAGTTTAGCAGTTTTCCATGAGTCAGCGCCTCAGACAGAACCCTGCCTCCATCATCATCGTGCGTAAAATAGTTCTCACTGAACTCCTGTCCCTGTCTTTAAGGCCGTTTTACCTCCGAGAGAGTTCCCCCAGATATTTGTGACTGTTATTTATATCCACCCTAAGGCTGATGCTAAGTCTGCAGCTAATATTGTTTTTAAAACTATAAATAAGCTTCAGCCAATCTCACCTGCTGTTTCCAATTTTATACTCAGCAATTTTATCCACTGTAATTTAAAGAAAACCCTGAACAGTTTTTATCAGTATGTCAACTGTCCAACACGTCACAATAAAACCCTGGACCTGTGCTACGGCTCCATTAAAGGGGCTTATATCTCGAAGGCCTCGGTGCTGAGGAGGGAAAAGCCTGTTAGGAAACAGGTAAAGGTGTGGACTGAGGACAGCTCTCTGGCGCTGCAGGGCTGCTTCGAGTGCACAGACTGGACAGTGTTTCAGAACTCTTGTTCTGACATAGATGAACTGACTGATGTTGTCTGCAATTACATCTCCTTCTGTAAAGACTCAGTTCTCCCAAACAGGGAAGTCAAGGTTTATCCTAATAACAAACCATGGATTTCCAAGGACATGAAAGATCTGCTTATCAAAAGGAAAAGTGTATTTAACAAAGGTGATGTGAATGCAGAAAGGGTTGTGAGAAAGGAGATCAGGGCTGAAATTATAAAAGCCAAATTGAGATATAAGGATAAGATTGAGGCTGAACTAAGAAGTAACAACTTAAAAAGAACCTGGAATGGTATGAAAACAATGATTGGGTCACATGATAAAGTCAGCAGAGTTGCACTTGATGGTTTTAATTCTGACAAAGACTTGGCAGATGAACTAAATGTATTTTATACACGGTTCAACACAGTGGATTTTAATGATAAGATTGCCGACATCAGGGCAATGACTCGAGCCTCTCCATCAGTGTCTATTGAGGTAAACACTGTGGCTAAATTGTTCTGCCACACCAAACCCAAACCTCCTTGGTTATGAAAACTTTTGAAAAAATCATTAAAGACATGGTGCTACTGCAGGTCAGGGAACAGCTGGACCCATTGCAGTTTGCTTACAGGTCCGAGAAAGGAGTGGAGGATGCTGTCATCACACTGTTGCACTTTATTCTTAAACATCTGGATGGAGCCAAGACACATGCCAGACTTTTATTTGTTGATTTTACTTCTGCTTTTAACACCATTCAGCCATTCCTGCTGGCAGAGAGACGTATGGCTGATTTTAACCTTGATCTTAACTTGGTTGGTTGGATATTGGACTTTTTATTAGACAGACCTCAGTGTGTTAGAGTGAATGGTATTTTATCTGATGTGCTCTATTCCTCTACTGGTTCACCCCAGGGCTGCTGTCTCGCCCCTCTTTTGTACATTCTGTACACAAACCAGTGTCGCAGTGTGTACAAGGATAGACACATTTTAAAGTTTGCAGATGGCTCTCTTATCCATCAGCCTGCTCAGAGGGAATGAACAGGACCATGGGCCAGTCCTTAATGACTTTGTTCAGTGGTGTGACCATTCATTTTTACATATGAATGTGTTAAAAACAAAGGAAATTAAAATAGACTTCCATAAATCACCACCTTGCCCCAGTGCCACTGTCATCAAGAATACAGGCATTGACCTGGTCGACAACTACAAATATCTCGGAGTCATTCTGGACAATAAACTGTTTTGAGCCTTGGGTGGATGCGGTTTCTAAAAAAGTCCAACAACGATTGTACTTCCTGAGGAAGATGAACAGTTTTAACATATCCACTGAAATGATAACATTGTTTTATCGTGCTTTTATTGAATCGGTTTTATCCTTCAGTATTGCTGCCTGGTTTGGAAGCCTCTCCCTGACCAACAAAAACAGACTGGGAAGTCTGGTCAAAGTGGCCAGTAAGATTTCGGGGAGGAGTCAGGCTCAGCTGAAGGACATTTACAGACAGGTGCAGAGGAAGGCTGGTGCTATAGCGTAGTCCCAAGACCATCCCCTCAGAGGAGGAATTTGAGCTGCTGCCCTCCGGCCGGCGCTACAGAGCTCTGGGCTGTAGGACTAAAAGATTAAATATGTTGTTTTTACCGACAGCTGTGAGGCACTTAAATGGCACCTAGCACTTTGTAATCATTTTGAACAACAATAATTGCTTGTTTGCACAATGTATTTATTCATGTTTTAATTCCATTTTGCACATTTTTATCTTGGTTTATTAGTGATTTCCATTGTTGATCCTGCTCTTGAGTTGTTGAAGTGTAATTCTATGTTGAATGTTTTTTAAGGAGCATGATGCTGCGAAATTAATTTCCCAAGAGGGACAATAAAGAAAACTTTGAACTTTGAAACAAACAACCAGAAAAAACTAAACAAAATAGAAGCTAAAGCAAGGAAAGTGATGTAGTATTTCATCAAATTAACATTAAAAATAATAATTAAAAACAATACAGTTAATCTAGACGAGTTAATCGTCTAAAAGTTAAAAATTCTGAGAAAATCTTTTCCCAGGATTTTCTCCAAAACACGCTTTGCACTTGTTTAAAAGTTTAAATAAATATAACTTCATTCGTCCCACACTGGGAGAACTGGTACGGTATAAGGCAGGTCATGAGTAAAGGGGTTGTCCACCAACTGAAGGGTTGATGGTGCGATGCCCACTTCCCGTTCATGATAAATGATTATGTCAGGAAGTATTGTAATGCTACACAAGTGGGTAAAGACCGAGACAGTTCTTTCCAGAAGAGTTCTCTTGACTCCACTTAAACTGTGGAGAACATATTTAGAAAGAACTCTTAGTCCAAAGTAAATAGTGTAAATAATCCCCAGCTCTTCTCTTTATGTTTTTAAAGCCAAAGGTAAGAAATGTCTTTAGATTTCTATCAACAATGTTATTTATTTCTTTTTGGACGTGAAGTCTCACTCCAGATTTGTCTTCTTTTCACATAAAAGTCTGTGACAGATAAAAGAAAGGTATCCAGTAAAATGAACAGCGCTGGATATAGTCACATTGTTATATTTTATACTGTCTAATGAATTATTTCTGTGGTTTTATTTTTCTTCAGAGATGGCTGCTGGCCTCACAGGTGTAACCTGTCCCGGTAAGTCTTGATCTGTAAATAATAACTAACTGTTTAATTCATATAAAAATATTTTTGACAATAATATCTGCACTTTTAGCATCCAGAAACCGAGAAGAAGTCTAATCCTGCCAGAGTGTGACCTGTCCCCAACATGATCCAGTTCAGGAGAAGAGAATAAAAGCCAGCAGAGTCCTGAGCCCCAACACAAGTGAGAAGTCCTTCTACCTCTAATCTAGTATCTCAGCTGTTGCACTGAAGTAACAGTTTGAACAGACATGCCTCTTGTTTTCTGTAGGAAACCTAAACATGCATTTTCTGATGACATCCTTGTCTGCTAAAGCCAGGAAGAACCCAGATCCTCAGAAACTGTTGTGGTAAGAAAAAACTATATTGTATTTTCTCTTGTGCTCCTGCAGCAAAGGCTATCCACTAATAAATGTTTTGTTGTCATTGCAAAGGAAGGCTGCAGCACTGGGAAGGGTCCCGTGAAGCCAGTGGAAGAAGCCCACTCTTCTTCACATCAAGACTAACAAACAGTGCATCAGTGACTCCAGATGATACAACAGCACAAATGGCCTTTGATGAAGAGATGAAGCAAGAATGACTTGAAAACCAAACTGAATATTGTATTTATTAAATAAATGACATTATTTTACAAGTACAATCATTTTGTACTTATTTATAAAATCATTTCTGTTTAGGTCTTTTAGTAAACATTGTCTCGCTACTTAAATATATTTAAATGTTGCCGGAGCTATAAGACATCATTGATTAGATTATTTATGTGGCTTAAACCGTGAACACCACTGACAGAACCACACAAACCTTTCTGCTCAAAGAAGATTATTTCAAAAACAATGATTGAGCAATGATGAATACTGCTAGAAAAAAAGCTATTACAAGAAATTGTGAGATAGTGGAAACAACAACAAAGCAAAACTGGCACAGAGGTCAAGACTTCAATAAGAATTGTTGGACGAAACAAATACACATTTAAGGCTACACAAGTTCATTCTTTAACAAGACAAAAACTGAATATGTTTTATGGGTAATTATGTGCTTCACAGGCATTTTTGCCTTAAATATAAAAATACAATGAAACAAAGTGACAAAATGTCTTGCTTGAGATACTTTTTTAAACAGTAAAGAATAAGTCCACCAGTTCAAAATGAGGAGAAAATAATTTCCTGTTTCTTTTTACACACTGTTGCCAGCATTAAATAACTGTAGCAACTGTAATGCAAGATAACAAAATAAAAATAAACTATTTAGTAGATTGTGTTTCTTTGAGTCTTTATCCAGGTTTTTTTTCCTTTATGACTTTCTTGCTTTTGGGTTTGACCTCTGGAGGTTTGGGGTTCAAACATGGCCTGGACCTGGTCCGATCAGAAGTACGGCTCATCTCAGGATCCGAGCGAACACCCTGGGCAGAGATGGACTTTGCTCGAGTGGAGAGGGACCAATCCTCCAGCAGGTTAGGCTGGGGGTAGGACCTCATGGCGTCTGTAATGTGTGCTGCTTCCTAACATGGGGAGGTGGATGTGGTCATTACTGAGGTAGCAGCTGCAGTGGGACAAGACAGAGCCATGTGGCGGGACTGCCTCCACGGCGCTCTGAAAGGTTTTAAGGATACAGTCGCTTTTAAACTTTTCCTTCTTCTGCGGGATTCCACATTCTTCAGATGTCGTCCATTATTATCTGTTTTCTTGTGTGTGCTAGTCCTCACAGAAAGAAAAGTCACATTGATTACAGCTGTAACATGTCACTGACGTCTCTATAAGTCAATTAAATATGACTCACCTGTACCAACCCTGTCCTGTCACGGTCAAGTCTCTGAATCAGCTCCTCTATCTGGTACCGATCCTATTTTTGTTATTTCAAAGTGTTTTTATTGTTTTAAATGTACATAACACAAACAAACCAACAAACATTCTCTTATGTTATACAAGGCATCACTATCCACCAGCCTCACACTTTGCAGACATTATCTCACATATCCCCTTTACGCAGATTTGCATCCAAAGTTATCTAAAGCATACTGAGAATGAATACAGAACACAACAACAAAACAAAACAAACAAACAAAAAAATATTTATACTCTATTAATAAATAAAAAATAGAAATTAAAAAGGGGGGAAGGGGAGATGAAAACCTAATTTTGTTTTAATCTAAAGAATTAGCATCAAATGCATTTTCATAATAATCCAAGAAAGGTTGCCATACATTCTGGAATCTTTCTGCTGAGTTTTGGACTGTAGTTCTTAACTTTTCAAGCTGGACGAAGGACATAATTTCACACACACAACGTGAGTGTTTTGGAGGTGAGGGAGATTTCTAAATTGTAAGAATTAGTCGGCGTGCTAACAGTGTAGAAAATACTATTAATTGAGATTGGCCTCTTGAGACCCAACTTTAGTGTGTACCACCCCAAATATTGCAACGATAGGATCTGGATCAATATTCTTTTTACAAATGTCAGTGAATGTATTAAATAACTCAGACCAGAATATTCCTATGCTTGGACATGACCAGAACATGTGAGCCAAAGAAGCAGGGGCTTGGTGACTACGCGTACAGTTGGGATCAACATTAGGATATATTTTGGCCAGTTTGGTCCTAGAGAGGTGCAGGCGATTAAATACTTTGAATTGTATCAACCTGTGCCTAACACAGATAGACCATGTGTATATTTTAGTAACAAGACTATTTAGAAACATTACTCAATATCCCTGTGTCCATGGAATTAAAAAAAAAAAAAAATAGGAAATCAAGTTATCAATACTTTTAAAGCGTATGTTAGAAAACGATTCTGAGTGAAACATGAAAAACAAAGCAGACATAAATTATTGCATATAAAGAAAAGTAAAATAATATATAAATAATTACATAGATATATAATAACACTAGGCCTGCTTTAAAACAGTCAAATTATCCATACTTGTTTCCTACATATATTAGAAGACAGTTCTCAAAGGTAAAAAATAAATAAATAGAATGAAATAAAAATAAAATAACATATGCAACTAGACATCAGTACGCCCATTGTCCAATGTCCTGAACTGAGCCAATGTCCCATGACATTACACTGCAGCAAAATTGATCCCCAACAACAGTTGGTTCACTCCAATACTCTGGTACCCATCCTAAAGTAGTGTTGATTGCTGTTAACGAAAACAAGTATTAAAGACACATTCTGGCTTGATAATTACTATATGAATTCTGTATGTCTTTGGGTAGTGCTGTTGACAAAAAAGTAAGAAACACATACATAAAATATCATGAAATTGATTCTAAAGGCTAAGATGAAAAATGGCAAACCTACAAAGCCTTTCTGAATTCAAGAACTGGAACTTGCATTGTGCCATCTTTGTCAATGTTTCAGAAGAAATCCCAGAGTCGCAACATGCACTCATCTAAATAATCCTTAAAAACATTTGAAGAAGACATATTTATTTAGTTATTATCCAAAATCACAGAGGCTAGTTCATCTGGTAGTAGCTGTTGTTGAACATGTAGAGCAGTGGGATTGGGAGGGACAGTGGGGGGTTCTCCCATTCTTATTTTGTGGGTTGCAGTCTTCAACTTCCTCGAATGAAGAAGAAGTCTGCGGGCTACAGAGCCTTTTCTTATAGAGCCCCATTTTTATGGAATGGGCTCGGTGGAAGTGCAGCGAGCTGACTCTGTTGAGGTTTTCAAAACATACTTATTTCACCAAACGCATGGAGACTGACTCATCATAGGGTTAGGTTTACACTGGCTGTAGCTGTAGGTACACACTCAACCGCTCATATTATTATTACATCTGCCTAGTTTTCAGTAGTATTTAGCACTTTTTCTCCTTTCTACCTCCTCCTAGGGTGGACGCAAACCTCTCATCTGCTGGGTGATGTGTACCCCATCCCCGGACTCTGCTCCAGTACGAGGACCCCAGCTCATCTTTCATCTACCTTGATGTTGGCTGAGGTCCCATCCACCTTACACACACACACACACACACACACACACACACACACACACACACACACACACACACACACACACACACACACACACACACACACACACACACACACACACACACACACACATAAGACTCCTCAACTCAATAAGAATGTCTTTGATGTATTCCTCTAGAATGATCGAACACTGCCTCTTTTGGTTAAGCAGAGTAACGACTCTGCTTCAATTTGAAGACCATCTTCATTTAATGTGCATTAAAAGTGTGCATTAAAGTCTATCGTAGTTAATGTGTACTCTTCATATTGTTCCTTACAAGATCTTGAGTGATAACGATATAAAAGACTTCTTTCTTCATCACCTTTACAGCTGTCTGTGTAATAAAATGAATTATTCTATGTTTTCAGGTCAAGCATGGAATGTATGAATAATGCGCATGTCTTTGGTATTAACAAAATCGTAAAAACATTTCCTATGCCTTTATGCTACAATGCAAAAGCAATATGGTTTTTAAATGTGTTTAATTTCTGTTATTTGGTGGAGCAGAGAAGTTTATTCCCAAATGCTAAACTTTAGTAAAAACTCCTTTTACCAAACATGCCTCTTTTCGCCAGTACAAAAAGTTGTGCGCGGAAATCTAGCTCTGCTTCTTGTTATCTCGCCTCTTCTACTTGGTCGCTCTTCTCGCCTCGTCGTGTCTTCTTCTCTTAAGCTTGTTTCTACGCTCTTGCGTATCTTCTTAAATCTCCGCTATTTAATTTACTGCATTACCTTTCAAGCTTCTAACCCGCAGCACAAACCGTGCAACGTGAATTTTTCATCTTTTAAAGACTCAACGCATTGATTTTGTTTTGAAAAACTTTCCTGCTGGACGAATTTTTGTAGTCCTTATTCTTTAAAATAGTGCGCTAAGCAAAGATAGCCCTCGTTAATCGAGGAAAGACAAATTTTAAGCCTCTTCAGCGAACCTTTTTGTCAAAGGCGTTAACCTCTACTGCTGGTAAAGGCCTTTCACTCAAAGACAATAACAGAACGCCTTTCTTTCCCTGTGGGATCAGTTGTACCACGTGACACCATCTGGTTGCTTGGAAACCATCAGCTGTAGGACCAGCGTGGAAAGTTCTAAAGCGGACCTTTGGACCTTTCCTTCCCGGACAGCTGAGCGCCACGAGCGACAAGAGTGAGTTGAACACGTGACACTGGCGTTTGGTGGGATAACACTGTATAATTGTCTTTATAAGGCCCAGCAGAACCTTTTCCCCTACGCCATTCAAAAGCCGTCAATAGTCCTTTTAATTAAGCCGTCTAACCGTCCCTTTACCCTCCGTAACAACTCCAAGTAAATAGCATAAAACAAGGGTTAAACTTACTTTATTCCACCAAAGGTTCTAACAAGTTGTTCCATGTCAATCATTGTTTTGTGTTAATTACCCTCATCATTTGTCCCTAATTATTCCTTTGTGTCATTTCCTGTCATTATTCATTGTTAAACTTGTATAATCTTCAACAAAACCCCCAAAAGACATTAAAGGTTTCTTTGTTTATATTAAGAAATGTTCGAAAACTAGGAAGAATTTGCTTCCTTTAGATTGAGACTTATTAACATAATTAGCTCCCAGAACTATGAATCTGGGTGGTGCCCGAGAGAATATTCAGCAGAGCCGAGATTCCAAACTGGCAGATGGCTTGCCAGTTCACCAGCCACAACCACCAGAGGGCGCATTTATGGTTTTCCACTTTTAAAAGTGGCAGACCACTTTGATGGTTTATGATGACTGGCGGCCATGGTTCTAGCCTCTCGAAAACAGTCCGGCCGTCCGGCCACTTTTGTTAAAAGCGGCTGCTTGGACTTTGGCCACGTATCCTAATGTATATGCGACTTTACTCAACAGGTCAGAGAAAAATAGACTATTTATATTATTAAAAATGCACACACATAATTGAAATAGAAAAGGCGTTTTGACAGCTGTTATGATCAAAGCCCGTAAATCGTTAATTATGTGCTCATCTATACAAACTATGTGTTTGGTAGATTACTGTTAGCCTAGCCACTTAGCCAGACTATGAATCGAGCTCAGAGTGATTTTTGGACTTAGAACGCAAATGATCACCAATTATTTGTTCTTCATGTTAATATAGTAATTTGTACGTTTTTATACAATGTGCTATTCGTGTTTAGGAGAAATAAAGAAGTGAAAAACATGATTCTATTGTGGTCTCTTTTTAATGCCACCTCCTTTTGATGCAGTTTTAATCAGAGGTCAGGTCACTTTCTGAAAGACAATATTTAAATACAATGGCTTCTTATAGTTTATTCTTATAAGTATGCAGTTTTATAATATAAATATTTTAAATGGCATAGTATTTACACACATTGTGCTCTACTTGGTTCAAACACTACTTTATATTCACCAAAGAGGCGACAAAGACTTTATTTACTCCATGTATCAATGGTGTATGGGCTGTAGTCCTGCAGACAGATCCCTTGACGAATTGGTCGTTTTGACAAAGCCAGTGCCTTAGGTTTAGATTTAAATATCTTAGACTGTTAAAAATTATTATAAACTCCTCGCTGGTAAAAACTAATAATTTAATAATTTAACTGATCTAAAGTAATACACCATAACATATTTCCAACAATTTGCAGCTAAACAAAAAGGTGTTTTAAAAAAGGTGTTTTAAAAGTGGAAAACCACTAAATAAACCGTACAAGCATCCATTCTGGGACTCGTGTCAATGTGTTTAAGCCGCAGCTCGTCACGCATATACAGGACCCGTGCTCGCCTCTCCAAGCGTAAGAAACTAAGGAGTCGCTGCTACATTCACTACACCTTATACACACTGAGGAAACGCTGCAAAGTAAAAGTACTTACTTTAAATGCCATCACTGCTTCTGGTCGCTGGAAGTACCTCAGGACAAAGATGGCTTGAACATCATCATTTGGTCTTCTTCCAAATGCTGCTGGTCCTGGAGCTTCCTGTGGATGCCCAGCATGTCCGCCTCTGATACTGAGGACTCTCTGGCAGTCTTGGAGAGTCGGCTGAACAGGCCTAGAATGATTAGATGAAAAACAAAAAAACAAATAATCCATTGTTCCAATATTATATTTAATGACTCTGCATTAAATGAAAAGTAACTAGTACTAGTGGATAACAAATCACTTGCAGCGCCTGGTGGTCAGTGATGGGATTCAGCCTGTGCCTCCTGTGCAGCCTCAGGGTCATTCAGGATCAAAAATGTCTTTCACGCAGGTCTTCCAGAAGAGCCTTTCTGGATGCCTCATCGGGTACCGCTTGACCATGGCATTGTAGTCCCAGGTTCTGCCTCGAAGGGTCCAGGCCTTCATGGACTTTTGGCTCTCTCCACCTCTGCTTTCCTCTCCTCACCAGTCTGGTTCTTCATGCAGAACATCAACACGTGGTTGCAGCATCTCCTGTGGCTTGAAACACTGCAAAGGAAAGGAAATGATGATCCTTGTCGTTGCAAGAGAAAGAAAAATATTCAATACAACAACAAGAAAATAACCAATGCCTGTAATACACACAAACATAGAGTCCATTGAAATACTAATGAGTTGGGTCACTGCTACTTAAGTTGATTTATACACAGAAACACAAAGTAAATGTAATGTGGATAATTGGCCGTCCATCCTTCTGCCTTTATGACTTTAGCCATCTTCACTGCAGTTGGGTCAAGTTTTGAGCATTTTGCTGTCAGCGAGAACATTCCACTCGCCGTCTCTTCTCTGCCCTGGGGTCCTCTTCGCCAGAGTCGTCAGACGAGGAGCTGCAAAATTAAAAAAGGTTTTAAGGTTACACACTGACAAACTGATGGATGAGCATTGAGAGACATAATTATAACTGTTTCAGATAACTGCATACCGTGTCAGCGAGCTGAGCAGGTTTGAAGTGGCCACAACAGTGTCCAGGGTCTTCATCCAGTAGTGCTGGTTTGCCACTGCCGTCGAATGGGCCATGTAGGGGGCCACAGACGCCTTCTGCTCCTCTGTGAAGTTGGCAGCCACATCTGTCTCTACGGTCCTGCGTATCTGCTGGCTCGGATGTTTGGCAGTTTGTAGCTGCAATGGGGCAGAAATATGAGATGAAACTCCCAAATTTGAATCATTTTCTTTGAGGCTGAGCCGTTTAATAAATGCACAAATCGTTATTAGTTGAATGCTAATCCAACATAAACTTTTAGGTCTTATGGACTGCTGTTAATACTTACTGTTGGTGCAGGCGGCGAGGTCATTGGTTGCACTTCTAATCTTGGTGCCCGACGATGACACAAACAACTTGTTAGACTTGAGCCATGTGTAGTATGCGTCCAGCATCTGCAAAGACAAAAAAAAATACATCTGATAATATCTGTTGGTTCATTGCTGGTGACACTATGTTTCATGGTAAGGCAATTTAGCCTGTACAAAGTGTACTTACTGCTGCCTCCTCCATTGTGAGGGCAAACACGGTGATCTGCATTGTCGCAGTCTTGTGTTCACTTACTGGAACACACACCTTTCCACCAGAATTTTTTCTCGTCCCACTCTGCTGTACATAAAAACAAAAAACAAAAAAAAAACACAGTAAATAACTGACATAAACGTCCTCTTTGCAGACTACCTAATATAATCTGTTTAGGCTGATGCCCCCACAAAAACTGAGGTCTTACTGACACTTACTGTTATTCCCTCCAATGCTCCTGGTCTCTGGAAGTGGCCGAGGATCAGGATTGCTTCACAGTAATACCAGAACATGGTCTTTTCCTCTGAAGCCATGTGGTCACCTTCCAGTAGACTCCCATAAATGGACAGCATGTCTTTCTTGGCCTTCTGGAGGACGGCCTGGCACTCCTGAAGGCTCTTCTCGCCCTCTGCGAACCGGTCATACCTAGAATGACATACAAGACCACAATGCGGCGGAGAACTACACATGTCTGTATCACATAACCCCATATGTACAGCCAGCACATAAGTACTATCAACATGGAGGAAGTCATTAAAGAAAAACAAATGGAAAGCAGATTAGCAACTGACCTCGTTTTACACATGACCTTGCTGTTGGACTTGGCCACTGGCTTTCTGATGGAAGCGAGGAGGTCGATGTAGGCTTGGCACTTCCTGTAGAAGTCAGGATCTGCTGCAGCCAAGCTCAGGTGGGTCTTCAAACACTGAACAAACCGGATCATGTTTTTGATATAGTTCAGAATGGTGAGGTAATCTTTGGTCTCAGTGGACTTTAGCAGGAAGTCCAAGCTGACTTCATCCCCACTTGGCTGGATGTACCACAGCATCCTGGAGACGTTGGCAGTTTGGGACCAGCAGGGTGTTGATCAAGTAGCTCTTGAAGTAGAGCTTTTTAGAGCCCCATTTGTGTCATCTTGACCCTGACATTTATGCTGTACTGAGCTTGATCTCTGAAAAAATACAGACAGAAGAAAATGAGCTCAAACCTTGCAGTTTGTTCACAGTTTCTGGACTGATGTGCGAGGTTTAGAACTTACTTTTGCCATGTTCGGTCGCTTGGATGGGTGGTGCTGCCTTCGGGCTGCTATCCTCCACCACCGAGGCGCCACCAACCGCTCGAGAGCTGACACCGGCCGCTCGAGAGCTGACACCGGCTGTTACAGAAGGTTCACTGGCTGTGGGAGCGGCAGCCGTGCTGGTGAGCCTCTCTTTGTACTCCAGGTCTGCTTGGTTAGAAGCATTAGCCACGTTCTTTGGAGGAGCTCTTTCAGAAGAGCCAGCCTAGGCAGTTTGTAGGGTAATTGAGCATTTCCTTGTAGTCCCAGCTCCGGGCTTGCCGTGGCCACACCTTCGCAGACTCCTTGGCTCTCTTTGCCTCCTTCTGCTGTTCTTTGGTTGCATTTCCTTTCATGCAAACTTTGCTCAGATCGTCGTCATCATCTCCTGTGGTTTTTCACACAGCAAGTGTGCTTGAACTGGACGCCTTGACCTCCCCCTCCCTTTTTCCAAGATAGGTCACTGTTGCTTGCCCAAACTCACATTTTGACAAGTTAACTGTTAATTTGTACTGTAATGTGCTCCACTCACAAAGATGAACAAACCACCAAGTTATCAAGATATGCTTCACAAAAGACAATACAGACTAGTGCTGTTTCATAAGCCTCTGAAATGGCTCGATTCGATTCGATTCAAGATCTTAACAGAATACTGAAGGAAGTCATCAGGTGTAATTGTCCGATCTTCGAGTTAAAGGAACCTGCATCAATATCATGAACTGAGCATTCATGAGTTTGAGAGGGCACATCAGCAAACAGTGACCTATTGGACTGAATTACATTCATCATTTCATTCTGCTGAGAATCTAAAAGGTGGAACAATAAAACTGACAAACTATTTAACGCCTCTGGGTTGGAAAATTTACCTGAGTCAAAGCCCCGACCACGAGTCATTTTCAGCTAGACTGTCAGAGACAGCTCTTGTTTACCAGCCGCTAACACTAATTCACGGCTCGGGCGTTCAGCACCAGACAGCTCTTGCTTACCAGCTGCTAATTTGCGGCTTGAGCGTTCAGCACCGGACTACGGTGGCCGAGACAGCTCAACACGCTGCAAATGAAGCGCACCATTGTATGCATGTACATGTTGAATCACTTCTTCAGACAGGCTGTTGTCAAACAATGACTTTATTTTGGCTTTCTTCATTACCTTCATTGAGCCTGCCACCCATTCTCAACAACAGAATACAGCCGCATATCTTTCTCCAAATGAAGCCCGCAATCGCCTCAGTTATTTTGACCAGAGCGAGTCATTGGTCAGTTGTAATAAGATTTTCATGTCACAGTGGCTGTGTGATATGATGCGGTCATGTGAAAATCAAGTAGTCTATGTCACCCAGTTTCATTTTCACAACAATACATTCACCTCAGGCAGTAATTTGCAGTAAACATCCAGCACCAGCAGTGACAACAAGCTCTCTCTGAAGCGTGGAAGAGCGAAGGAGATTGTTGTTGACTTCAGGAGCGCACACTCAGCATGTTCCTCTGACCATCAACGGTGCGACTGTGGAAGTGAACAGCACCAAGTTCCTCAGGTGTGCAAAATTTCGAGGACCTCGATCCTGACTGAAAACACGAATCGATCTTTAGAAATTAATATGAAAATCGATTCAGAATTGGTGAATCAATTTTTCAACACAGCCCTAATACAGACAACTCTACATGCATAAGCCTCTGAAATGTGGCGGGCGCATTACACATGAGGCCATAACAGCATCCTGTCGAGCTGCATCACTGTGTGGTGCGCGCCTGCAAGCGTCCTGCCAAAAGACTCTGCAATGCATGAGTGAGAGCAGCTGAGAAGATCATTGTGTCTCATCATTTCCTGCTGAGAATCAATTTACAGAACACGTCTCATTAGCCTCTGCATTGCACGCTCCGGACCAGTCAGCCATTTCATCACACAGCTTCTCCAGCCTGCTGCCATCAGGAGGAGAGGACCAGCAGACTGAAAGACAGCTTACTCCACCAGGCTGTCAGGAGCTGAACTCGCGCTTGAACCTTTACCCCAGCCACCACTGAAACCCTACCCACACTAATATATGATGACATGCACCAGTCACTTTCATTGGTCTGCTCACGCTCAAACCTCATTCTCCATGGAACTGCCATCATTCCACTACATCATCAGTCAGTTAAATAACTGCTCTTGAGCCCACTTCAATCAGACTTAATAAGCTTTTGTTTTGTGCACTAAAAACTTTTATCTGCACTGTTGCTCACTTCAATGATTTGCACTCTGCCTTTTGCCTTGCGCTTTATTTTCTTTATTTAACTTTATTTTTGATTTTATTATGCCTTTTTTAACATTTTCTTAGTGTATAATTGTACAGTTGTATCTACATTTTATAATTTGATCTAGCTTTTTAGGACTGATGTTAATGTTATCTGTGTGGGTCTGAGTGTCTTTCATTTCTCCGTTGAGCTGTCTGTACCGTAGACAGAATTGACAATAAAAGACTTGAAACTTGAAATAAGGACCACTGTAACAACCTGTAAACTAGAACCAAATCGGTAACAGAACCAAAACCTTTTCACCAGGCAAGAACTCTCCATGTTCAGCCGCTATCAAACCACCCTTTCATCTTATTTTGTGCACAACTCAAGATTTTCTGCCAGCTCACACCAGCACCAGCAGTGACCGAAAGCTCACACCAAAAGGCAAGATTGTTGTTGTCTCTCCTGTTAACCACCATGTTTTGACCATCAACAGTGGCACACGTGTCAGCACCAAGACTAAGTCACGACCTCCTGGACTGAAAAGCCTAAAGATTCCTGTAGTGTATTCCTGTCTCTGATAGCAAACATTAACACACATATCCCTCATGTCCCAGTCCTTGAGGCGAACTCGAGAGCATCCTGTCGAGCTGCATCATGTGGCTGCGATGCGTAAGCCTGCAACAATGAGCTCAAGCATTGGTGTCTCTCTTCCCTCCCTCCAGCAAATTTACAGAACCGTCTCATCCTGCATTGCACACCCAACAATCCACAGCTTCTCAGCCTGCTGCCATCAGGAGAGGGTCAGCTGAAGGCTGCTCCACCAGGCTGTCAGGAGCTGAACTTCGCGAACCTTTGCCACCACTGAACATGACCCTACCCACACTAATATATGATGACATGCACCAGTCACTTTGTGCAGCATTGGTCTGCTCGACCTCATTCACATTCTGCCATCATAGTACACAACTGCTCTTGGTTACTTAATAAGCTTTTGTTTATTTTTCACTTAACTGATGTATTTGATATTAGCAACATTTTCTTTATTTAACTTTATTTTAAAGATGCCTTTTTAAAATTCAGTAGTCTAACAAACAAATGACCAGAAAATGGATCTGTCATGGGCTAGAGATAAGATTTGTTTTAATGCAACAACAATCTGAGGTCACACTCCAATCATCCCAGCAGAAAAATGTAACTTGATAACCATTTCGCATGAGAATATGGTCACTCAAAAAGTAACCCGAGAAACATTTATATTTTCATCACTCACAATTTGTTTAAACAGCGTTGACAAAGTATTGTCTCTCTTTTGTTCTTTAACTAAATCCACTGACATAGTGACAGGTTCAGTGTCAATAATAGAGTCAACTGACTAAAGTGATTTTTTCTTTGTTTCACACTGATAGCAAACATTAAAACATATCCCAGATTCAGAAATTTTTCACTTAAGTCAAAATCATCATTAATTAACTCACTTCAGCGCTCTGAAGCAGCGTGTTTTAACAGCACAAGAGTAAACACATCAGGATAGTTTTAGCAAGTTTATCTGGACTGTGGCTGACAATGAAAGTACAGTGTGTCAACTCTGGTGTAATCAGCACTTTACCTCCTGCCAAATCGTTCAACAGAAACTACATTAATTGACAAACCAGGCCGCACCCCAACGGCAAGACCCCTCACCATAGGTCTGACTGTAGAACAATGGGATTGGATGCAACAGAGTAGCCGGATGTATGGTTTGAGGTTTTCTTGCAATCTGACACATGTGACACAATTTGATATAACTAGCCACATCTTTCTTTAAGCCTGGCCATAAAACCCCTTCAAATAAAAGACTGAGAGTGTCCTCAATAGAAAATGGATTTCATGGGCTAGAGATAAGATTTTTTACGACTATGTCCAGACAAAGAAACAAAACCATCCATTACAAAAAGGCTTAAAGTCAGTGTAAATCACAAGCTTCAGAAGAAACATTTATACCCTGACTCTTGATCAAAACATGGGTTTGACAAAGTTCTTGTTCTTTAACTTAAATCCAGCCCTGACGATTATGACATGGTTCAGTCTACAATAAACAAGTGACATCATTGCTTTTGTTTTCCACATTACCAGACATAATTTTCGTCACATGCTCAGAGAGCAGACACGCCTTTTTCTCAATGTCTCTAGCATTACCATTAACTCGCTCATTTTTCAAACCAAAACCCAATGGGCGTTCCAAAGACAGACTTGTCGTTAAGACATATTCATCAACCAAAACAGCGGCTTTAGATACATCAGCAACTGTGTTTTTCGTTTAAATATGTAGTTACTCTATCAGAAAGACTGTTCTTAAATTAAAAACAGACTTAGACCGAGGACCAACATCAAGCTGACTAGCAAATGCAAAATGTTTGTTGCTCCAATTTCTTTGTCTCCAACATATTAATATATTGGAGCTCCTTTCCTTTAAAACCAAGGCTAATTCAACTTCTAGCTCTTTTAATCTAACTTCATCTTCATTGCATTACTACTAGGTAAGATGTTCTAGGACCTTTAGGTTTGTTCTTCAGCATCTTGACAGTCAACATGACCCTCAGTCTACAAAGCATTATAAAGTTGAGTCTTTACCAGCCTTTCTTGCTTTGTGCTCAGAGGACAATGTCATCATGTTCAGCAACTAGCATCATCTTTTGACACCGATCCAAAACCCAAAGTGGGAGCAGAAACAAACTCATCAACCAAAACAGGTTATACTCCATGTTTAAACCCAGAATCAGGCCAGCCACAAGACAAAAGGCTAACACACAACATCAAAGCTACTCACAAAAATACACACCTGCCAGTCCTACCTGAATTACTCCTTTTAACTCACAAGACAGAAAGTCTACTTCAACTTTTAAGCCCCAAATATGTTCATCTGCCGTATCCCGCTAAACAAAAGGGACCAAGGTTTGTGTAAGTCAAACCACACAAAGTATAAGTTGCAACACAAATCAACAATTTATTAATTAAACAGAGGTTTGGGACAAACCAAAAAGCCATACACAATTAAAGCTCCAACTGTCTATTTAAAATAAGAATCAAGGGAGAACAAAAGGCTGATGGGTACAAAATGACACAAAGGGCAACAAGCCGAGTCAGCCGCCATTGGACCGTCGTACCCACTTAACTCATCTGTCCTGCCTAACCAATCCTAACCCTTAAAGTAAAACAACAAACCGTTAAAACAGGACCACCTTGCCCATCACCTAAAAGAACTAACTGAAAACATAAAGAGGCTGAGCGTCTAAGCTGCTGGCATGACCAGCACAACCAGGAGAGCTTGGCCGGAAACACAGAGCGAAGCAGAGGCGAAGCCGGCCTCAACATCCTCCTTATAAAGGGTAGCAGCCAATCAGGAGCCCAGACCAGACACTCCAAACTGCAGGTGGAACACACAGACAATTACATGCATTTGTAACAGAGTCCTTTGTGCTCAAGTCCGAGGCAAGTCTTAAGTCCTTGTGTTTGAGAATAAAGGAGTCAAGTTTGAGTCAGAGCAATAAAAATTAAGTCCAAGTCCCGAGGCACAAAACTGATCTTGATGACTACTCCATCTCTGCCCACAACACCAATGCCCTGCACAAGAAGGGCCAGAGTCAGCCTCCTCCTTCATCCAAGTCATCCCAATCTAAAAATGTAATTATATAAAATATCAAAACAATCCATCAATATGGCTTACAAGCAAATTGAATCACAGAAATGGCTGTAATTGAGCTGGTTGAAAAAATAACATCTACAATAAAAATAAAAATCCCATAAATGGAATTTTCATAGACTTGAAGAAAGCCTTGACACCATTGATCACAAAGTTCTGTTAAGAAAACCTGAAAGATATGGCATCAGGGGCATTGTATAAAGATGGATTGGTGACATTTTATTCTAAATAAAAGAAATTATTTTCACCCAACAAACAAGCTGCTCATAAACTCTAACTTACTGAAATGTAATCACTTAGTCAAATTTAAAATAGCAAAAATAATGTTTAAAATAAGACAGAACCTGTTTTAGATGAACTCTGCTCCTGACGAACACTCGTGTTCAGTAAACTCAGATCACAACCAACGTCAAACAGACATGTCTGTCTGTTCAGAAAGTTAAACTGTGGAATAGTCTAGAACTAATACATCTATAAATAGCTTCAAGAAATGACTTAAAAGAAACAGATCTCACAATTTAAAGTTCTTTGTTCTTTCTTAAATATTTAAAATAATTCAGTGTTAGTTGTTTTTGTGTTATATTTGTGAAAAATAAACTAGTAAGCTATGATGCAGGAAGGGGCTTCTTAGAATGAAGCATTTGTAGTTGGTGTAGAACCTAATTTAACCTAATATGCTTGGACTAGAGTAACCAGAGCACCAGTACACAGACTCACGCTCTGGAATGGGCTTGAGTCTTTTCCCCTCCCTCCATATGTGTTCCCTGAACTTAGATGAGCATTGAGCTGGTTCACGATGGCTTACTGACTCTAACAATGCAAAAACCAATGTGCGGTTGAAGATTTCCTGGTGGCGTCTCACTCTCCTCAAGCTGCAGCTGGATCTTGATGTACTCAGTGTCACCAGCACCAGGTTCTTGTCATAGTTCTTCTCCAGTGCATCCAGTGTGCCCAACATGGCTGTTATCTGAAATAAACATGTAAATGATCAAATGGCCATTGCCAATTTAATTGGTTCAAACCCTTATTTACTGCGTGACAGCTGGCCGTATACTTACCTCTACATGCAAAGACTTGAAGACATTGGTGCAGATTATGATTGAAAGCTGCAGGTCTTGAATCAAGGCCTCCACTTGTTTAATCTCCATCTTGATCCCCTCTAAGTCTGCTTCATTGTAGGCGTCTGGGAGCTTCTCTAGTTCCTCAATTTTACCATCTTCACTATCTTGTCTGCATATGATTTTGGTCTAATACTCTTCAAGCTGAAATGTGTCATAAAATACTGCAAAATGCTCTCTATACAGGCTTACAAAATATGTGCACACCTTCCCCATTTCAAGCTCCAATCTGTAGGAGATCTCCGCGTTTCCTCGACCACCACCAGGTCTTTGATGGGAAAGGTAGAACTGGGAAGGAATGCATCACAGGTACAACTTCCACTACTTCCTGTCTCATTCCTCCTAGCCCCTCACTCCACATGCATACACACTAAGGGCGCATATGGGCACATGAAAATATGAGCACATTAAATTACAGGTGCTCGTCATATAATTAGAAAATCATCAAAATGTTGATTTATTTCACTAATTCCATTCAAAAAGTGAAACTTGTATATTATATTTATTCATTAAACACTTTTCTTTAACCAAGGAAAATCCCAAATTCAGTATCTCAGAAAATTTAAATATTGTGAAAAGGTTCAATATTGAAGAGCCCTGGTGCCACACTCTAATCAGCTAATAAACCCAAAAAAGTGAACAGGCAATAGGGATAACCACACCTGGAGAGGATTGTGACACAGAACCCATTCAAAAACGTGAGGAGATTCAGAAAGAGTGGACTGCAGCTGGAGTCAGTGCTTCAAGAACCACTGCGCACAGGCGTATTTAAGACATGGGTTTCAGCTTCGCTTTCCTTGTGTCAAGCCACTCTTGAACAACAGACAGCTTCAGAAGCATCTCGCCTGGGACTGCTGCTGAGTGGTCCAAAGTTATGTTCTCTGATGAAAGTAAATTTTGCATTTCCTTTGGAAATCAGGGTCCCAGAGTCTGGAGGAAGAGAGGAGAGACACACAATCCACGTTGCTTGAGGTCCAGTGTAAAGTTTCCACAGTCAGTGATGCTTTGGAGCCATGTCATCTGCTGGTGTTGGTCCACTGTGTTTTCTGAGGTACAAGGTCAACGCAGCCGTATTCCAGGAGGTTTTAGAGCACTTCATGCTTCTGGCTGCTGACCAACTTTTTGAGATGCAGATTTCTCGGCACCTGCACCAAGTGCCAAAGCAACCAGTACCTGGTTTAAGGACCATGGTATCCCTGTTCTAACTTGGCCAGCAAACTCGCCTCACCTTAACCCCAGAGAGAAGGGTATTGTGAAAAGGATGAGGCAATATGCAGAAGAGCTGAAGGCCACTATCAGAGCAACCTAAACAGTGCCACAGACTGATCGACTCCATGCCACGCCGCATTGCTGCAGTAATTCAGGCAAAAAGAGCCCTAACTAAGTATTGAGTGCTATACATGATCATACTTTTCAGTTGGCCAAGATTTCTAAACATCTTTCCTTTGTATTGGTCATAAGTAATATTCAAATTTTCTGAGATACTGAATTTGGGATTTTATTATAATCATCAACATTTAAATTAATACACTTTTGAAATATATCAGTCTGTGTGTAATGAATAATATACAAGTTCCACTTTTAATGGAATTAGTAAAATAAATCAACTTTTAAGGATTTTCTAAATTATATGACCAGCACCTGTATAAACTGTGTTATCCCAAAAATAAAGCTTTGAGAAAGAGAAACCACGGAACCAGCGTTTTGTCTCTTTTCTCTCTCCCTCTGATCAGAGCCTTAGAGGCATGCTTTATCATCGGTAACCCTTCAGAGTCTAGAACTGACATAGCGGAGCAGGTTACAGACCATATTGTGAAAATGATATAGTTAGTTTAGTAGTCAAGCGGAGCTGGTCAGAAACTGATTAAGTCAAGTGGAGCTGGCTGTATATATATCCACTAGCGAGAGAAAAACGCAGCAGAGCACAGAGCAGTCCCACCAGAGACAGAGGAAAGGAGTTCTCTTCACACATTAGTTTTGTCCAGTCTTTTCACTAGAACAAATGTTAAGAGGCAAACAAGGTTAAATTGGCTAAAAGAGTCAACAGGTTTGTTAAAAGGACTACTGATGGTGCGTTGTTGCAATGCACAACCCTCTTGGATGTGGTAAAAGTCAGTGCTTGATTCAAGCTTTTTTGGCTAAAATAAAATAAAAACCCACAGTGTTGAGCCCAGGGCCAGGTTACGGCTTGACCTCCTCGTTCCTAGAAGGAGTTACATGTGCATGGGGTGCCATGGGAAGAAAATGTAATTTTTTTTTTTAAGAAGAATCAGGGGCTGTACCGGGCCGTGTAGCCCGGACTGAGAGGCCAGAGGCTGGGGAGAGTAGCAGAGGCGGTGCAGCCTGGTGCTGGAGGTCTTACCTCGGGCCAGGCTCCAGCTCTGAGTCCTTCATTGGCCCAGGGGCACAAACACAATCATTGTTGTGTGCAATAATCTTCAGTCTCGGCTTCTCGACAAGCCCCATAGACAGATGCAAAGCCAGGAAAGCCTTCATTTCAGATACACATATAATGTACCGCTTAAAAACCTGGACTGTGGCTTCAGCTGTTTTGAGGATAAAACCCGATGAGCATAACGGTTAGTCTTTAATTGTAACAAGGTTCCAAAAATTGTGTGTGCCAGTGAGTTCATCAAAAGGCTTTATCCACTCCTGATGAACTTCCAGTCCTCATCTTCAGTGATAGGCCCGTAGCTATAATCTCTTCCTCGGCCTCTCACCCACATTTCTCTTCTCCCAAACCTGACTCCTCTCCTCTCCGTCCTCCTGTGTTAGAAACTGAAACAGCAGCACGGCCAGAAAAACCCTCAGCTCCACTGGCACCTTCACTCTGGCTGCTATCCTCACTCTCCCTTATTTCATAACAATAACAAGAAAAATACAGTTTATTTATATAGCACATTTCAAATGACAAGCATAGACTCAATATAACTAAGACTTACTTGTCAGAAAGTAAATGTTCTCCCTGAGTCCTGCAGCAGGCCGGCTGCTTGGCGGCTCATGTTCTCGTCTCACAATTTCTACTCTCACCAAGCTAGAGCTCTCACCGACTGCATTCTCCCCACCTGCCACAACGTGTCAAAGGCTTATGTACTAAATCTGAAAATTAAAATGAGCTAAACACAACTTATCTTAATTTTACACCTGACCTATTCAAAAACACAAAGGTTTTTATTTATTTATTGAAATTCACACCTGTATCTTCAAATGCTTATTATTGTACCCAACTTTTCCTTTTCTAAAAAAAAGTCTGTTGGATTTACATAAAAAATATATATAAATAAAATATATGCTGTTTTAAATGTTCATAACAAATCTTTAGAACACAATAAGAAATAAAACCTAATCATATGAAATTAGTATTAGGTTCTAAATGTTACAGTTTTGTCACAATATACAAACTCACTCTCTTTGAGACATCAGTAGATTTTTCACTCAACATTACAGCTTGGCTTTAAAAATGACGTGTGTTTTTAACATAACATAGAACTTATATTCAAATAAAATAGTTTTTCAGCACTTCATGCTTCAGGTTTATTTATTATATTCATACAGTGATGCTTTTCTTTTCACCACTCCATTAGATTTTCCAACAGCGGCTCTTAATCAAAGCTCACTTAAAGGGGCACTACGTAACTTTTTAAGCTCAAATAACGTTTTTATTTGCCCAAATATGAGCCGACCATAATTAGATAAGACGACTAAGACATTCTTTGTCAAAAACTGTTATCTCAATGAGCCTGTAGGCTCATTTTATTGTGAAGCGCCCGGGCCGGTTCTCCCGGGAAATCTACCCGGATGTTACGTAGTGCGCGCACCTGTGTACAGCGCTGAATTCCCGGCAAAGCCGCCATTACAGCCAGCGAGATCGGCCGGCAGAGATGGACTCTACCAGCAACAAAAAACGACCGGCCTCTATCGCTGCTCAGACACTGACTCCTCAAAAAAATAAAAAACATAACATGTTTACTCGAGCAAGACACGGAGAGGAAAACAGAAGTGTGACCAAAGCAGTGGAAAAACAAGAGTGAACATAGGCAGAGCATTTGAGCCATGGAGAGAGCTAACTTTATGCTCTACATTGGGAATAAAAACGAACCCTGAGCTGGCTTTTTCTTATTGAAAGGTAGGTAACATCATTTACAGACAATTTATATATATACTGTGTTTTGTTTCAGTTGTCTAAAGCTAAATAACATTAGCATGCTTGTTAGATGGGGATGCTAAGCGGCTAACATGAACAACTCCTAAAAAGTTACTGTTTTGAATGGATTAAATACTTTGAGACTTTGAGAAGTGAATTATAACACCAATTTCAGAGGCTACTAAGTCTAATAAATTTGCTGTCTTAGCTTTCAAATGACTTTTTCAATGTCTTTGAAAAAGTAGCTCAGTAACTGAGCTAATGAGCTCAGAACTCTTTTTGGGGTTACACTTTGCTAAGTACTTTTTCTTTGTTATGTCTTTTGGCTCGTTTATTCAATAACCTTCACCAGAGATAATGTGATCCATGACAACTTTATAAATTTAGCGAGGATGCAATATATGAACTGTTGTCATAGCCAATCTAAAGCTAATTCTGTCACATGTCTTGCCTTATTGCTTTTGTCTGGATAGATCCACTTCACTTATGCCCATTCACTGATGTTTTGTTATTTAAATTACATTTGCAGGTCTCTGATGATTATGATTATAGTGTGATTAGCTGTGTGTCTGCCTTTATTTGTATGTTTGGTCACTAATTATCAATATGTGGTCTATTCAGTAAATTGTATGTAAAGAATACATTTTATTATAATGACACTGTTAAATGTAATGCTTTTTAAATGTGATGAGATTGTATAAGGCAACAGTCTAATAATGGTTGAATTGTTTACAGCTATGAGAAAAATACAGTGGCTAAGGGTCAGGGGCCACATACATCCACACAAAGAAAAGACATAGGATTGACCCATCATCCTGATTCAATCACTGCATGCAAATCTGACAGGTAACTGTGTTTTCATTTAGTACTACACAAAAACTAAAGTCAGACTGTAATTTTACTAGTGTTCACTTGCAATGTATTACAATTACATTTTAATTTTGATTATTCTAATTGTGACATTCACTCCAGCTCAGTAATGGGTTTAGTTTGCTGTAACACAATTTATTTCCTTTGTCAACAGTGAAGAGTTCCAAATTGAGGGAGTGCAACCACTGGATGAAGACCAAGTGTTGAAGCAAAGTAAATGGAACAACAAAATTAATACTAACAATAAGTTTTTATTATTTGGTTATTTCAACAGTCATGTCTGTTATACTTGATATACTCTGAAGTTTCATGTTTTTTCTTTGCTCTTAGGTTATCTTCTGATCTGGAGTCCTTTCAGAAGCATATAGTCATGTACGCCGGCAAGCGCTTCTCGTTCTCACCTCCAGTGGATGAGGCTAGGACTCTTCTCGCTGCACTGGACTATAATCATCATGACCACCACCGCCAGCCAGTACATGTCAACAATAAAGGCCAGGTTTCATAAGTAATACATTTTTATATTTCATATTTTTTTAGCCTGAAAAATGATGCTCATGTTGTTGTTATCTAATGTTAAATGTATTGTTCCACAGACAAAAAAAGATCTACAGCAAAAAATCATAGCCCTATTGTGTTTGCACGGTAAAGGAGGCAAAGGACTACAGATACATCCACGGCTGCAGAGTAACATTTCACAGGTCCGACTAAAGTCTCATGGGGGACTTCAAGTGTTCAAGGAGTGTTCTTCAAGATGACCCTCGGACCCCTGGTCTTCTACCTGGTGTTGTTCCGCCTCCCTCACCTGAATTAGCCCAGACACAACTCTGCAGAGGACAGGTGTCTCAGCCATGTGCCCACTTTCCTGTCCTCTGTCTCTGTTCATAAGGAACCATTATGTGTAGGCCTCATGCAGCAGAAGTCTAGCCTGTTTTGTTATTTATCAGAGCAACTCCAGAATATCTAGGTGCACTAATCTAACATGTTGAAGACATGTTTGTTACCTCTCAAACACTGTGTGCATCTGTATTACATTCCTTTGTAAATTGATGAAATGAATATTACTGTCAAAACACCAATGCATTTTCTTTTTTTTATTTCTCTTTCTCTTTGTGGGACATGACTTCAGCCACGTAAAGGGCAGCAATAGAAGAGAGTGCTTTCATGGAACATGTCTTTAGAGTAAATATATACAGAAAACAGTTATGTATCTTCAAAAATGTGTAACATTTGTAAATAGAGAACAAGGAGTAATAAATAATCTCTATCTTTTGAGGTAGTCACTCAAATTATTATGTGTATATGAGATGTGTGTGTATCTACAAAAACTACTTTTACAGAAACAAGTAAATGTATAGGTAGTGGATAATTGTTAATTCACTCTAAAGGGGCTTCTTTGAAACTTATAATTACTAAATGAGTCTGGGTATTTCTCCCCAATTCAAATGTGGCTGGAGGCCTACATCCAGGCAATGTTCCATGTGGGCCTTCCTGCTGAGACACCCTACTGGATCCTGTCTGCAGCATTTGTTTTCCAGGTCTGTTGACCTGACCCGGCAGTTCAAACAGGTGCACCACGCTGGCTGACCCGACTGGGTATGATTGGTCCTGGTGTGGTCTAGAGAAACCCCTGGCAGATGAGTTACAACAGCCTGGAGAACTTCATCCTTCTCCTCCTGCGACAGTCTTTCTAACGGTTCATAAAAATGGAACAACAAGCACTGTTTAGTTCAGAGGTTTATTTGTGTGTGTGTGATCATTTGTAGATATATGACCAACCTGCCTCTTATCCTGCAGCAGCTGTGCACCCTCAGTCTGTCCTCAGTCTGTCCTTCACTGACAGGCCCACTTCTTCATCTCCCGTGGCCTTCTGCACCTCTTGCCCTCCCCTTGCTCTCCCCTTCTTCACTTGCACGATCAGTGCTCTCTTCCACGGAGCTGAGTGAGTCCTGATTTGGAAAAAATATTGCATATCTGTATTTTTATATTGCTAAACTTCATGTTTGAGGTATTCTGAACAACACCAACAGTAAAATAAACAATGATAAGCTAAAATTATACTGTGAGGTTACATTTATGATGTCTCAAAATAATGCAGGACCAATTCATTACAGTACAGTAGTAATAACCTAGAAACAAGCTAAATGAGTTGACAGTCACACGTTGGTGCAAAGACTCGTCCAAATAACAGTAATAGTAACACATGAACAGTATCCTGTCTGATAAAAGTTCTCTAACTTCTGCCGTTCTCCTGCTGAGACTTGTAAACACTGAGCCTCGGTAAAAGCTACGTGAGTTGATGTACCGTTAGCGGCTAAGCTAGCCCCTTAGCCCTTTTAACAAAAGCAACATGCAGTAGATAATATATACCAAGTTACAACAGACATACTGCATTGAACAACGCTTTATAAAACGAGCCGTTTGTCAGTCTGGTGCTTTATTATCTTCCATGTCTCAAGAGTTTGCTTTACTGCTGTGTCCTTGCATTAAAATCGACATTAAAATACTGTTTACTCTTTTGTTCAGCAATACACTTTTACAGAAGTGTAACTTTTCTTACCTTTGTAAACATGATGCAAGTAAATGTCCAAGTCCTTCAGGCGCGACAGACTGAAAGATAATGCTCGGTGACTCAGTCATGCGCGTCATTTAACACGCCAGTCTGAACACGAGCGAGCTGGACACTGACTGTAGTTTCTCTTAACGGCCACTGGTGGCAGTAACTGTTAGTTTTTATGAAAGCTACGTAATGCCCCTTTAATAAACTCATATTAGTGACTAAAGACACTGGGGCTTCATTGAACGCCTTGTAAAATTAGACTTTAGCTTGCTGCTAACAAGTTACTTGTGAACCACTGGACGAACAGCTGAATATTTCTGATAGGTACTTACCTTGACTTCACCTGACCACTGTCCTGTGGCAACGCCGTGAGATGAGATTTTGCCAAGACCCTTTAAAGGTAGTGAAATAAAACACATAGAATAAGTCCGAGTCTAAGTCGAGTCAAAGTCTCGCCTTGTGTCTGAGAATAAACAAGTCCAAGTTTGAGTCAGAGCCATAAAAACCAAGTCCAAGTCCAGGACTAGAGTACACAAACAAAAAGTTATTGTATGTGGCAGATTTTCCAGGTCAAACAACAGCAAATATGGAACATGCCTCAAGACCAGCCGTTTTGAACAGCCCTGCCCCACTCCTGTATGCAGGCCATTAAAACAAAGTGGCTCTGCAAAGTAAAGAGTAGCCTATTTTACACAATATGCTTTCACAAAGCATTAGATGAACATGCTATTTAGACGGCTTTTTACATTTAAATTGATCTAAATGAATGATTTATCTTCATGGCAGTGCATAAAGCATTTGCTAACCTTATTATTATCTTTGATAACACTTGTCTGTTCATGCTAAGGTCTGCCAAAACGTGCATCTACATGACTGCATTATAACTCTAGCCGTCATTTAAGATTACCTTTTATACCCTATTACCTTTAAAAAAAGCTCTCCAGGTTCTAGAGACCCAATAAGAAGACAAGAGTCCTAAGCAGCTGAGTCTTTAAAGCACTAAACTGGTATTAATCGATTATTGATGCTTATAGCGTAAGCTAGCTTGACGTACGTGCGTCAGTGCCATGGAAACAGAAGGTCCAGGTGGGGCTATATAAGACGGCTCCAGTTAGAATTTTTCACTTCTCACTTGGCTTGTCCAGTGCGTTGCTGAACTGAGTTTCAGATTGACTTTTCCCAGAAAACCGAACGCTGCATACCACAGTATAATCTTCTCTTGGCAAAAATAAACATCTTTTAATATTTTGGTATTATCATATGTTTAAGGTTTGCCAGATCCTCAGAAATGGCACATGCTTTTGACCTCCCGGTCATCTTGGATTTCTTTTCTGAAGGTAAGATAACTGTTTAATCAAATAAGACTGCATTAGGATAGTATTTATAATATTTTCTGTCCATATAACGTGTTTTATGTGTATTATGATAACCGTTTGGGTGGGAGTAGCTACCAAAGCTAAAAGGGTCATTTTAAGAAAAATATAGTTTTGTTATGAACTGACATTTACTCGACGATTTAAATATGTAGTAACGCTAAAAGTAGATTCAATCTGTAGTGAGTAATGCACACTTTCATTTTACCAGAGAATATGTCAGTAAATTATTGAGTTTTAGTTTCAAATTTCACAAATGTTGCAGTGAAAATCTTGGATAAAAATGGCGCCGGAGTTAACGTTCTAAATTGGAATCCATTAAAAATGTTCATCTCCATGGAGACAGTACTTGTCCGTGTTTAACTGTCAGTAGATGGCAGGTGCATACCTGTGTATGTGTTGAACACTAACAACAGGAAAGTTAGACCTAAAACTGCAAATGTTGTGTTACAGAGTCATTTTCAATCAATTTATTTTAAAAGAAATAGATCAACTGTGGCATTGTTGCCTACTGCAGCCTACTGTACAATGAAAGAGAAAACAAATTATAATCCAACAATCAGTCTATTTTGAATTTCACTTTCCACTTCCAAATAAAGTTAGTCACATATAACAGCTGCATTTTAATAAAAGTATAACAGACAGTTTAAATGGTTGAAGTATAATAAGACAGACATGACAGTTGAAGTATTAAACCTGTGCTAATTAGTTTGTATGTTTCTGGTCTTTGATGTTTTAATAAAACAAAGACTATATTATTTTATTCTCCACTGAAGGTCTGGGTCCTGCCGGTTCTCTGGATAATCCTATTTACATCTTCTCGGACGAGGAAGACGTAGGTGAGTACGAGCCACTCCAACCAGCTGATGAAGAGGAGGAAGATTGGGATGAAGATTGGGATGATGATTATGATGAAATAGACTCTGGTTACGAGAGCCTTTCTGATAATCAAGAGGATGATGAAGAGGAGCAAGACAATGACCAGCAGTTTCCTCCGGAGGAGTTTTGGGATGGCTGGCGCCAGAGAGACCCTCCTACTGAAGCTGAAGAACAGGTGAGTCGGCCCCTGGCTCCCGTTCTTCAGCAACCGGCAGAGAGTCCTCCGCGTTCATCCCTCTCCAGAGCATGCTTGAACATGTTTTCCGTCCTCCAACTCCTCCTCCTTCCTCCTCGGCCCCCAGCGGATCCACCAAACGGTTCTTTGATGAAGAGGACGCTGAGGTGCCTTCCTCCAAGAGGCCACGTTTGGACCAGCCCGAAGAAAGCACAGACGGTCCTACTCCATCGACCTCTGCTGGGACGTCTTTCCCCAGTCGCTTCACTCGCTACTTCCACCCCCAACCGGACTCGGACGACTCGGACTCCGACTGACTTCATCTTTGATTTGGCAACAACAACGCCAATATTTTACAACTTAAACTACAGCAGAAATGCTATGTGGGATTTTTATTAACATTGAAAACAGAAACAAATACAGTCAACCTACAAAAGAAGTAGAAGACTAAAGCTTGTACAAAAACTAATCTGAGAAACTAAACCTGACCAGTTTTACTTTTCCCAGGATTTCCTCCAAAGTACGCCTTGTACTTGTTTTGACGTTTAAGTGAATATATGCTTTATTCCTCCCACACTGGGAGAACTGGTTCTGTATAAGACATAATTATTAGAGAGAGGGGGTTGTCCACCAACTGGAGGGTCGATGGTGCGAGCCGCCCTTCTCTTTTCTTGATATATTATTCTTAAAATTTAAATAAAGTAACGAATACTGTTACGGCCCAAAAGAGTCGAAAAGAGGACACAGGAAGCAAAACAGTTCATTTCAAAAATAGTTTTTATTCATTTAGTTTTAGACCTAATGTTTTTTTCTCTCTTTTATGTAAATAAAAAGAGAATCCAAAAACCCTCCCGTGCCTGAAAAAAATAAAACAGGAAAGTAACAAAAGAAAGGAGGACCTGGTGAGCCGGCCAAACAGAACATAAAGGAAGGAGTGACCCGGGCCAACCCTGTACAGGGCCGTAGAAGCCGGTGCCAACTCCTCTACCACCCTACACAACACAACCCCTCATTACTAACCTGAACAAAATAAAGAACGATAACTCAGACAGCCGGTCCCATCAGGCCAAACAAAAACCAGGCTAGGCTAACAAGGACTGCAGAGGCATGGAGCAAGCCGGCTGCGCAGCGTTGTCACCGGAACAGCTGAGGCGGAAGCGAGCGAGCCAGCGAGAGCCTCCCAGGTGACCTATATACTCTGATGTTTGCTAGTTTGCTCAAAGGCTGTTTGACAACGAACAGTCCACACAAAAGTTCTCTTAGGATTTAAAAGGTCAGTTAAAGGAGAGGCAACAGCAGAGAAATTCCTACAAAGACCCCTGTAATAACCAACCATGGCTAAGTAACGTCGAAGCTCAGTGCGACTAGTTGGAATAGGAAACGAGACAATACTCTCCACCTTGGCCTGCACCGAGCGCACACAACCACCAACAAACCACTTTACCTAAGTAAGTCACAGTTGCTTGGGCAAATACACACTTTGATAAGTTCACTGTTAAGTTTGCCTCTTGAAGACGACCCAATAACACCCGAAGGTGTTAAATATGCTTCACCCAGGAATCAAACAAACTACCAAGTCGTCCAAGTAAGCCTCACAAAATGACAGACCCGACAGTATAATCCTAATCAACCGCTGAAATGTTGCGGTGCATTTCACATGCCAAACGACATAACATTGTATTGAAAAAAATTATCTGGGGTTACAAAGGCTGAGACTTGTTTTGCACGCTCAGTGAGCGGCACCTGCCAGTAACCTTTCAACAGAACAGAACTTGGACACAAACGTAGCCCCACCCACTCGATCCACACAGTCCTCAATGCGAGGCAATGGAAAACAGTCCTGCTTCGTGACATTATTTACTTTCCTGTAGTCCGTGCAAAACGATCTTCACCATTAGATTTTAACGCAAGCAAAACAGGGAGAGCTCCAAGGACTGTGTCCAAATTCAGGGTCTACATCCTCCTTAGGATCCTTCCTACCTGGTTGAAGGAGGAGGGGTCCTCCGACGACCGCAAAACCCGGAAGTCGGTGTTTGTGAATTTGGACAGCTTACCCTTCTTTCAGTTCCCTCCCGCACCCATTGCTCATTTCCTGTCGCCTAGCAACCGTGACAGCGCTAAGCTTTTTTTTTTTTTTTTGTTTGCTCCGTGAAGAGCTCATCGTTCTTTCCCGGAGCTTTATAAAACTTCTGTCTGCTCTTTCATCCCTGGAAGCGTTCAACAGCTTCAATCACTAACAGATTAGCTGTGTGTAAGGGGATATTACACAGGCTGTAAGGAAGAAGCTAGTTTACGAGTAATGTTTTTGGTATATAAACGTACAAATGTAAAAAAAAAAAAATACTTAACAAAATGTATGACAACCACTGAAAAAACACGTATTTTTTAAAAGCCAGTTTTTAAAAACGTACATCTAAAAGCATACTCCTCTCCCACTCCGCTACCGCCACTTCATTGGCCATTACGCTCTGCCGAAAGAATTATGGGATAGGTAGGACGGAAAGGATCCACCACACCCATCCTTCCAATTCGGGAAAAGGAGGACGTATTTGTGGGCCATTTGAAGGATCCTACGAATTTGGACAGCCTTCGCGCTGCTGTGACGTAACATCCTTCAAATGAGGACTCGAAGGATGCAGACCCTGAATTTGGACACAGCCTACAACTGAACTCTGCAATACCATGAGCTACCATCTACTCAACCTGCCGCTTAAGACGGAACGCTTATCAGGACTGACTCGATAAGGGTGTTGTTTTATCGGCACAGTGTCACCAACAACAATGTCATGCATTAATATTGTGGTCTTCAAAGGTACATCAGAAAACAGTGACTTTGTCTCATTTAAAAATCAATTAAATTTTCACGCTGCAAATCAGGAAGGTGGGCCAAGTATGCAGGCAAATCCTCAATACCTCAGAGTTTAGCAGTTTTCCATGAGTCAGCGCCTCAGACAGAACCCTGCCTCCATCATCATCGTGCGTAAAATAGTTCTCACTGAACTCCTGTCCCTGTTTTTAAGGCCGTTTTACCTCCCGAGAGAGTTCCCCCAGATATTTGTGACTGTTATTTATATCCACCCTAAAGCTGATGCTAAGTCTGCAGCTAATATTGTTTTTAAAACTATAAATAAGCTTCAGCCAATCTCACCTGCTGCTCCCAATTTTATACTCAGCAATTTTATCCACTGTAAACCCTGAACAGTTTTTATCAGTATGTCAACTGTCCAACACGTCACAATAAAACCCTGGACCTGTGCTACGGCTCCATTAAAGGGGCTTATATCTCGAAGGCCTCGGTGCTGAGGAGGGAAAAGCCTGTTAGGAAACAGGTAAAGGTGTGGACTGAGGACAGCTCTCTGGCGCTGCAGGGCTGCTTCGAGTGCACAGACTGGACAGTGTTTCAGAACTCTTGTTCTGACATAGATGAACTGACTGATGTTGTCTGCAATTACATCTCCTTCTGTAAAGACTCAGTTCTCCCAAACAGGGAAGTCAAGGTTTATCCTAATGACAAACCATGGATTTCAAGGACATGAAAGATTTGCTTATCAAAAGGAAAAGTGTATTTAACAAAGGTGATGTGAATGCAGAAAGGGTTGTGAGAAAGGAGATCAGGGCTGAAATTATAAAAGCCAAATTGAGATATAAGGATAAGATTGAGGCTGAACTAAGAAGTAACAACTTAAAAAGAACCTGGAATGGTATGAAAACAATGATTGGGTCACATGATAAAGTCAGCAGAGTTGCACTTGATGGTTTTAATTCTGACAAAGACTTGGCAGATGAACTAAATGTATTTTATACACGGTTCAACACAGTGGATTTTAATGATAAGATTGCCGACATCAGGGCAATGACTCGAGCCTCTCCATCAGTGTCTATTGAGGTAAACACTGTGGCTAAATTGTTCTGCCACACCAAACCCAAACCTCCTTGGTTATGAAAACTTTTGAAAAAATCATTAAAGACATGGTGCTACTGCAGGTCAGGGAACAGCTAGACCCATTGCAGTTTGCTTACAGGTCCGAGAAAGGAGTGGAGGATGCTGTCATCACACTGTTGCACTTTATTCTTAAACATCTGGATGGAGCCAAGACACATGCCAGACTTTTATTTGTTGATTTTACTTCTGCTTTTAACACCATTCAGCCATTCCTGCTGGCAGAGAGACGTATGGCTGATTTTAACCTTGATCTTAACTTGGTTGGTTGGATATTGGACTTTTTATTAGACAGACCTCAGTGTGTTGGAGTGAATGGTATTTTATCTGATGTGCTCTATTCCTCTACTGGTTCACCCCAGGGCTGCTGTCTCGCCCCTCTTTTGTACATTCTGTACACAAACCAGTGTCGCAGTGTGTACAAGGATAGACACATTTTAAAGTTTGCAGATGGCTCTCTTATCCATCAGCCTGCTCAGAGGGAATGAACAGGACCATGGGCCAGTCCTTAATGACTTTGTTCAGTGGTGTGACCATTCATTTTTACATA
>JALDNG010001642.1:0-52451 GCA_024349245.1 Neodontobutis hainanensis
TTTATAAAACAAGAGCGCTCCAAACACAAACTCACACAAACAGAAGACCTGCTCTGGTGCTCAACAGTGTCCTCGGGTGATTCCAGTGTGATGCTGTTGATGTGGACAGATGCCTATAAACATCAAATTCATTTTTTTAAGGACATGGTCAAAGGGAAGGTCATGTGAAAGACAGATCAAATTCTATATTGAATGAAATGTAGTCAGTACCTCTCCCTCTCCCACATATGCTGCGTGGATATGAATGTAATCTTGTGTCAATTGTTTTTCACATAATGGGCAAGACACCGATTAAAGACACAATTTCAAGCAAACACAAACAGATTCTCAAAGTGTCCTCGTGTGGAGCTCTGTGGCTTCACAGGAATAACGTCCCGAGTTCAAAGGCCGTCAGGGCCTTTCTGTGGAGATTGTCAGCCTCAGTAATAACAGTAGGAACAGTAACAGAGGCTAATAAAGGGAGAAAAGGAAGGAGTCTGGACAGAGTTTAAAGTAGAAGATGTTTCATCGCTCATCAAACGGACTGGACATTCAAGAAGTGACAAAAGAACATGTCCAGAGGCCTTCCTTTATTGTCCATGACCTGGATGAGTGAGAACCTCCTCAGACAGCAGCTGGAGGAGCATTAGTAGGAGCTCATAGTCGGGACAGAAGCAGCAGAGGTTGGGGGCTTTGAGCACGAGTCTGAGTTTAAAATGTGCCTCAGAGGATGTTAATAATGTCTTTTATGAACCAGGTTTATTCCAGCTCTGTTCTGACCTTTGAATATTCTGCACAAAGTCTTTTCTTTCTGAACAAAGACAAAGAAAGACTCCAGATGGATTTGTCTGAACTAAAGGGCATCTGTCAGAAGTCTTCAGTGAGTTTGCTCCAGATCTTTGACTTTATGATTCAGAGTTTTGTGTCAGAGCCGTCAGAGCCTCAGCAGCAACATCTACCAGAACATTCTCATTATTGTCCCAGATTCTCCCAAAAGTCCCATCCAGCGCCCTCTGCTCAACCAGGCTTTGGCTACGGCATGTAAAGCCCACCCTTAAACTCTCCACAAGCAAGGCTGGAGCTACCATCCATCCAATGCCCAGTCCTTCACCAGACCGCTTTTAATGCCTTTTCAGGATACAGAAGAATAATACCATCACTTATTTTTACTGCTGTGCTTCTTTGTCCACATCAGACTTTTCTCAAAGAGACGTTGGAGTTTCTTTTAGTGTTTCTGTTTCCTTCTGTTACTGTTTATTTATCTACATTTACATGGGATTTATTTATGATCCACAAATGTGTGACTTTTATAAAGAAAGAAAGAGGAGCAGGAAATGGAAATAAAGCTCTTTCACTTGAATTCTTCTCAATCATTGTCAGACACAGGTTTAATCTGAGGACAGCGCCCCCTGATGGACATAAAGGAGTTGTTCTCACACAAACTAAAAGAGTTCAGAGGTTTTCACTGAAGACAGTTGTTGACTCAAACGTTCAGTTTGTTTCAGAAGAGCTTAGTTTCAGAGACAAATGTAAAGAGTCATTTTCATTTTGATCCTCACTTTTTATGATCATGAATGTGATCTGTGTGGATTTCAAGTCTTTCCATCAGTGACCTACAGCTGTAGTTCTACTGCTCCACCTCTAGGGGCGTGACTTTTGTGTTTGACAGCTGCTGATGTTGTGAAGGCTTTGATCTTCTGCAAAAGGCTTTATTCACTTTGATCTCAGGTCTTTGATCAAATCAAACATAACAAATATATTTGTGTGAAAATGAATCTGAGAGTGCTCCTTCACCACAGTTGGACTTTTCCACTTGTCTCTGTTCAGGGTTGGACCAGGACTCTGAGCGCCTACAGGGAGCACAGAGAACTGCAGCCTGACTCCTGACAGGGCCTGAACAGGAGGTCAGAGGTCACTTCAGTAATGTTAGGTGCTTGTATTCTTTGATTCTTTGGACACTTTAGTCACTGACGTTGTAGAAATCAACTTGACTAATGTTCTCTGTTAATGAGCTCAGTGGCAGACATGTCCCTCACATTTATTGATCTCTTCAGCTTCATGTCACAATTGTGATGTCTGGAACACAAGACAGGAGCTGTGAGCATGTTCCAGCTTCTATATGATCACAGCTTGTTTGTTGCTGATGACAATCTGTTGGATTTATAATTCTTAAAGCAGGTTTTTGCAGAAGAACACTTTTATTGGTTTTATTGGAATGTGGGTTCTTTTTGAATCAACAACAGGTTTGATTTTGGACTTTTGAAGACTTTTTGAAGTATAATAAATAAAAACATCAGTCTCAGAGTTGAGTCTTGTTCTTTTTCAGCTGATGTTTGTATTGAAGAGTGTATTTTTTCTGTTGAACAGCAGGAGAGTCTATGTTAGAGATTTAGGAGCTGAGCACCTCATGAGGCCAGCAGCAGAAGCAGCTTCATCTGACTTAATAGTTGGGTCTGATCTTTAATAAATGGGACTGACACTTACACTGTGAGTGTTATTTCATTTACACAGCACTAGTTCTAGTTTTTAAAGCCTTGGTCACAAAATAAATTGAGGCAAAATTAAGTGGATGTTGCTAACAGTTCCAGGTCAAAGGTTAACTCCAATGTGTCATGTGTTGCTCCTGAGCTACACTGCTCCACATTTAACACTATTACACTTTTCTACAATCTGTGGAGTAAAGAAGTCTAATATAGCCCTGGTAAAGGAGCACTAAAGCCTCTCCTTCTGCTGCTGCACACATCTGTCCTGTTTTTCTACAAATCTCCTCAGACCACTGTGTTTCCATTTCTAATAACATTCAAGCTGAAAGAAAAGGCTCTAGTGTGACTCTAGTGTGTAATAGTGTTAAATTTGTGTAATGTAGTCCTGGTTCAGCTCTGGTCTAATCCTGGTCTAGTCCTGGTGTAATTCTGGTCTAGTCCTTGGTCTAGTCCTGGTCTAGTCCTGGTGTAATTCTGGTCTAGTCCTTGTTCAGACTCTGGTCTAGTCCTGGTCTAGTCCTGGTGTAATTCTGGTCTAGTCCTGGTTCAGACTCTGGTCTAGTCCTGGTGTAGACTCTGGTCTAGTCCTGGTTCAGACTCTGGTCTAGTCCTTGTTCAGACTCTGGTCTAGTCCTGGTCTAGTCCTGGTGTAATTCTGGTCTAGTCCTGGTTCAGACTCTGGTCTAGTCCTGGTCTAGTCCTTGTTCAGACTCTGGTCTAGTCCTGGTTCAGACTCTGGTCTAGTCCTGGTCTAGTTCTGGTTCAGCTCTGGTCTAGTCCTGGTCTAGTCCTGGTGTAATTCTGGTCTAGTCCTGGTTCAGACTCTGGTCTAGTCCTGGTCTAGTCCTTGTTCAGACTCTGGTCTAGTCCTGGTGTAATTCTGGTCTAGTCCTGGTTCAGACTCTGGTCTAGTCCTGGTCTAGTCCTTGTTCAGACTCTGGTCTAGTCCTGGTTCAGACTCTGGTCTAGTCCTGGTGTAGTCCTAGTTCAGACTCTGGCCTAGTCAAGTCCATGTAATACCTGTTTAAGTCCATATAAAACCACTCACCCTTCAGCTAATCAGTTCATGAGAGCGCACACAGGATGTTTGTTTAGAGACTTTCACAACTTCTATTGATTTCTTTGGTTAATCTAGTATAATTTTGTTTCCTTCTTCAATCTTCTTTAGAAAACACATTAGGACAAAGGAAACGACCCACTCACTCCCAGTTGTCCCTCCTTCTTCCTCTTTCTGCAATGAACTGCATTTATTTTTCTTTTTTCAATCTTGACTCCATTTGTGTTTCTTTCTTTCTTTGTCTTGCTCTGTTGTCTTTTATCTTCAGTCCAACCCTCAGCCTCCCTCGCACATCCTTCTGACATTTTTAGAGCAAAGCCAATCCTCCTCATAGCGTTGTCTTCAATAATCACCTGAACATCCTGGAACATCAGAGGAATCAGTTCTGCAAAAAGAGCCCACATTCTAAATGCCCCACACGAACTACAATCTGACATGTGTCTGTTACAAGAAAGTGCTCACAGAGACAGAGTCTGGGAAAGTCAGGGCCAGACCTCCCACTTACACTGTAAAAAACCTTCATGAACAAAAATATAATCCATATTCTCATAAATGCCTGGCTCCAGCTTCTTCTGAACGACTCCACCTGAAACACTAAAACATAATCCTGACTACAACCAAATATGGCACAACTTCTAAACTGTTTGGTAACATTAATGATGGAGCCCTTTTGGGAAAAATGTTAAACAGTTAAACAGAGCTCCATCGAAAATGATTTTCCTCCTTCAGCTAAACTCAGAGTGAACAGACTCAGAATTGACTGAACTCACTCTGAACCTGTCTCTAAAACAGGAAACTCTAAAATGTGGCGGATTTGGTTTATTGCCAGGGTCCTTCAGAGTTTAGTCTCAGCTGCATTAGTTTTTTTTTTTTTATTGTTTAATTAAATTTTATTACAAACAAAAAGGTCATCATTGTCATCATTGACATGTTTCCATTGCCACTCATCATTTGATTGGCACCACTACATACACAGTGACACAAGATACCCAGAAATGAACACAAAGTCCTGCCAAGAGGACCCTGGAGTGCTTTTGTTTTTCGACACAACATTTTAGCTCAGGGGTTGCAAAAACCTTCCAAACCCAATTGGACTAAATTTTCTGGGTAGAACCGTGCAAAACGCGTAGGAATGGGATAAACTCTCAAACTATTTTATTAAACTTAAATCAGACTAGACTAGGATTTACAGGTTGACATCAGGTTCATAAATCAGTTTGATGACTTTACATTTTTCAGCTATGATTATTAAGGCGCTTTTTAATGATACGGTGTACAAAAAAATGTCTTGGTAGAAGCTCTTTCTCAAATAGCGAACGACGAGAATAACAGCAACATCGACAACAACAATACTTGAGAGTAAAAACACAAGAGAAAACACAGATGAGCTGCTTGAATAAGCAAAGTATATCACATAGGGTTGGTAGAAAGTAATATAAAGTTTGGAACAAAAACCTGATTGAGAGGGAAATAGGAGTGTTGAGAAGGGATTTAATAACACTGACTTACTTATGAAAGGTTATAAACATTCGTAGAAGTTTTTTTGTGTCTGCATTAGTCATATGTATGTATTAAATATTCATTCTTCCTTCTGATGCAGGTCAAAGGTCACAGGAAATGAGCTGTTCACAAGCACAGAACTCTCTCTTTTATAACTGGCAGGTCGCAACCTTTTTTTTCAGTGCATACCGCCACCTACTGTACTGGAGTGTGTAATTCATGTTCTAGTACTTCAGGTTACATTCTATTTGAGAAAAAAAAAAAAAAAAAGAAAAAATTGAAGGGGGGTTGGGTCCTATATTTTATGATCTAATCCTGTATCTTTAAGAAATTTAAAGAGAGCTTCATAGCACTCCCTTGTTACCTCACTTATCCCCAGTATTCCTTCTAAACTCCATCCCCGTCCTAATTCATATATCTTATCACGTAATATGTTCCTCTCAAACTCAAATTTACTACACTTCATAATGACATGCTCTACATTTTCAGGAACATTACATTCTTCACATTTATCAGACATACATTTTTTCATTAAGTATGTCACGGTGTTGGCATAGTTCTGTGTTCATTTGGATGTGCGGTCCCCTTTAAGCTCGGTGATACCTCACCTGATTAGTGTGGAGAACGCCCAGCACACCTGAGAAATTATGGATACCAATGAGGTGTACTGGGTTTTGGGTTTAAAAGGGGCTGATAACTGGAAAAGGGAGCAGAAACAAACGGAGGACAACGTGGCACGAGCGGAGGACAGAACGGCGAAAGAGAGGAGAAGCCGGAACGACGGAGAGGCACCGCCAGACGAAGACAGCAGCGCGGAAGGGGTGTGTGAGAGAGCGAGAGAGAGAGCGAGGGAGAGAGCAAGAGAGAGAGAGAGAGAGAGAGAGAGAGAGAGAGAGAGCGAGAGAGAGCGAGAGAGAGAGCGAGAGAGAGAGCGAGAGAGAGAGCGTGAGAGAGAGAGAGCGAGAGAGAGAGAGAGAGAGAGCGAGAGAGAGAGAGAGAGAGAGAGAGAGAGAGAGAGAGAGAGAGCGAGAGAGAGAGAGAGAGAGAGAGAGAGCGAGAGAGAGAGCGAGAGAGAGAGCGAGAGAGAGCGAGAGAGAGAGAGAGAGAGAGCGAGAGAGCGAGAGAGAGAGAGAGAGAGCGAGGAGAGCGAGAGAGCGAGAGAGAGAGCGAGAGAGAGAGAGCGAGAGAGAGAGAGCGAGAGAGAGAGAGAGAGAGAGAGCGCTGCAGGCTCGTTCAACGCTCACTGTCGATAACTAGAGGAGGTGTCCGTACTTGAGAGAGGAAATTATACTTACCCAAACTGTATTATTCTGTGCCTGAGACCATCGTTACCTGTTTACAGCGCAGTCCTGCCGCTACGGAAAAGACAAGCCAGGATCGAGAACTGGCGCCTGTGTTCCCGCAGAGCGGGGAAGAGACCTTGTACAAGCAAAACACGATAAGTGAAGGGGCGTGTCCCAAATAATGCTGTGTGCTGTGGGGTTTTACCTGTGTTTCTAGACTGTCGGTTGAACCAGAAATTGTTGTGTGTTTTAGCTAGTTAAAGCGGTAAAGGACCAGCAGGACCGTCGGGAGGGCAGTGAAGGACAGACTTACCGGGCTCAGAAGGACGGCTGAAGACCAGGAATAATTCCTGCCATCTCCCTTTTACAGACTGCTGACACCCCATTATATTGTGACTCTTTCTCTTACTAGCTCCAACCCCTTTTCTTTTAAACTTTTTACCCTGGCCATTTTATCGTTGTAATTTGGACTTAAATGGACTTAAATTTTGTTTAATAAATTGTTGTTTTATTGTAAACTTGGTCCCCTCGCGTTCTTTGTGGTACCTATTTGGTGATCAGAACGTACCAGGCCCTCGGTGCCCCCGTGACAAGTACATTGTTGATTTTAACCCAGTATGTCCCAGCCTTAATCTTGCAAATATCACTTCATCTCTTCTATATATCCCTTTGAAACCCTTCACTTTAATATATTTCTGAATGCTGTAATAGTGTCTCCCTTTATCTTCTGTGTCCCACTTGTTTTGCCATTCTTCATTCACTGCTTTTCTGATTAATGATTTGGCCTCTCCTTTTCCAAAGGAACTTTCATTATTTCATCATCTTTTAATTTTAATGCTGTTTTTGCAATTACATCAGCTTTTTCATTTCCCACTACACCAACATGAGCCGGAACCCAAACAAATTTTACATCCCCCACCCCATTTCTTTGTATTCTGAACATTATTGTATATATTTCAATCAATAAATCATCTCTTAAGGCCTTTTTAGAATTCAAACTAACCAGTGCAGCAGAGGAATCTGCACAAATGACTACTCTCTCTGGTCTCACCTCTTCTATCTTTTGTAGCCCTAAAATAATAGCAACCATTTCTGCTGTATATACAGATAATTTATCATTAATTCTTTTACATATGCCTACATCAAACTCTGGTATATAGACTCCTGATCCTACATGTTCTGTCCCTGGATCTTTAGATAAGTCTGTAAATATTAGCACATAATTAAAATAATTCCTCTTCACATACTCTTCAACCATATATCCTATATTATTCTTATTACTTTCATTCCATTCTTTTTTCTTCTCTAGAAGTTTCAAGTCCACATTGCGTACAGGAAATATCCATGGAGGAACATTACCCCATACATTATTTGGTCCATATTCAATTTTTTTAATCCATATTGTTCTGCTACAGTATTAATATTCCATCCAAATCCTTTTCCTTTAAATTGTTGTGTATATTCCCAACACTCACGCAGAACATTTGCTGCAGGTTGCTCCTCCCCAGATCCTTGTAACTTTATCCAATAAGCTAAAGACATCTTAGATCGTCTTAAATATAAAGGTAATTCATTTGCTTCTACAAGTAGTGCATTAGTAGGGGTTGTTTTCACTGCACCTGATTCTTAATGCTCTAAACTGTATTCTGTCTAATATTCTTAAATTACTCTTGGCTGCTGCTCCATATACCATACACCCATAATCAATACCTGATCGTATTAAGGCCCTATAAATATCTAGTAGTGATTGTTTATCAGCTCCCCATTGATAGCCAGTAACTGACCTCATGAGATTTAGTACCTTTTACATTTTGTTTCAACCTGTTTAATATGATTCTTCCATATACATTTCTCATCAAACCACAATCCTAAATACTTGAACTCTTTCACTCTTTCCATATTTTGGCCGATACAATTTTAACTGTATATTATTAATCCTTCTCTTTCTAGTAAATATCATATAACAAGATTTTGTAACTGACATCTTAAATCCCCAATCATATGACTATCTTTCAACTTTTAATATTGCATTCTGAATACTATTAGTCACATGTCTAATGTTTTTCCCTCTTTTCCATATAGCCCCATCATCTGCATAAAGTAATGATCCAATATCACTATCAACATTTATAAAAATATCGTTTATAATATATTAAATAGGATAGGACTTATAACACTCCCTTGAGGGATACCATTTTCAATATTAAAGTACTCCGACAAATCATCCACAACCTTTACACGAAAAGTTCGGTTAGACAGGAATTCTAATACCCAGTTGTATAGCCTTCCACCAATACCCATTTTATGCATTTTAATCAATAATCCTTCTCTCCACATTGAATCATAAGCTTTTTCAATATCAAAATATACTATAACCATGATCTCTTTCATACTAATTGCCTTTTCTGCCTCATTGCTAACTTTAACCAAAGCATCTACCGTTGATCTTCCTTTTACTAAATCCACTTTGATATTTATTTAACATTCCTCTTTGCTCTAAATAATATGTCAATCTACAAACAATTATCTTTTCCATCCGTTTACATAGATGTGATGTTAAGGCTATAGGTCTGTAGTTCCCTGTATTAGCCAAGTCTTTACCAAAAGGAAGTATCAATGCACTTTTCCAGCTATCAGGCATTACTCCTTCTCTCCATATCTTATTAAACAGTTTTAGAATAATTTCCAGTACTTCTTTTGGTAATTGTCTAAACATTGCATAGCATAGTTTATCTTGCCCTGGTGCCGTATTTCCACTTCCCTCTAAGGCCATTTTTAACTCATGTAATGTTAAATCTATGTCAAGTGCCGAATCTTCACTGTATTTTCCCTTAATTACCTCGCTTCTTTTTCTTAAAATATCCTTTTTCCGTTGTTTATATATTTCATCTAAATGACTCCCACTGTGTACACTTGCAAACTTCGTACCTAGTATCTCTGCTTTCTCCTTATTTGTAATTGCCTTCTGTTCTCCCTCTATCAGAACTGGGATTTTACCTGATTTTCTTTTCCCACTCATCTTTTTGATCTTTGTCCAAATGTCACCCAATTTAACTTCTCTTCCAATGGTGTTGCAAAATTGTCTCCATGCTTTCTTCTTGGATGCCTTAATTACTTTACGTACTATAGCTCTCTTTCTTTGATAATCAATCAAACTATCTTGGTTCATATTCTTTCTTAGCCATCTGAATACATGATTTCTATCTTTTATAGCATTTTTACACTCATTGTTCCACTATGGAACTATTTTTTTTTCTCATTCACTGTACTCATAGGGATACAGGTTGTTGCATCATTAATACTCATGGAAGTCACTTCTACTGTGCAGCTATTTACATCACCCTCCATCAATATTCTTTCGGAATACTCACTACAAAGTTCTTGAAAACACCATCTCTCTATTACATAACCCTCCTGTACATACAAATCAAAATTCAAGGAACACCAAATTGGAAAGTTATCACTCCCTATGTTGTTGTCATTCATAACATTCCATTCACATAAATTACTCATATTTGCAGAGACTAAAGTAAGATATATACAAGAAACTGAGTTTCTTGTAACATTAACCCTGGTACCTCTTCCATTATTAAGACAAGCAAGTAATCTCTCATCGATTAGTTCTTCTACCACTTCTCCATTTGAGTCTGTATAATCACTTCCCCACAGAGAATTGTGAGCATTAAAGTCACCACACCATATTTCTCTTCTATTAACACTTTCTGAGATTTCTTGGAATGTTTGCTTTGATAATTTTTTACACGGATTATAAAAATTGACTACTTTGATATTTCCTCTGGGACTACACATTTCTATTACTATACATTCATATTCATTTGGGACATTTACCCTTCTATATTCCAGAGTATCCTTAATAAATGTTATAAATCCTCCACCTTGTTTTCCAATTCTGTCACATCTAACCGCACTGTAACCTGATATTACAAAGTCTAAGTGAGGTCTTAACCAAGTTTCTTGTATACACATAACATCAGGTCTAACTTCCAAATCATCTACAATCTTTTTGAACTCTTGACCATTTGCAATTAAGCTTCTGGCGTTCCATTGAAGGATATGTAATACCATAATGAGGTTAATCACCTTGAGACATTATTTGGATTCAACATCTCATGAATCATTTCAGCTGTAACTTCAGTTATCCCCAGTATTTCTATGGCTGCTTCTACTATTGTCTTGATTCTATAACTTTTTTCTTTTGCTGTACTGCCACATTGACAATCTTACAGATGAAAGCAATAATTTTGGTTTTACCCACTATCAGCGTTTCTTCATTAATCTCTCTTATCCTTGGATTTATTTTGGTTTGCCTCTGACTAGACGTTGGAGATGTACTCTCAATTATTCTTCTGTTCTCAGATTATTTTACTTTATTTATTACTTGTACCACACTGGGTCTGGATTTTTCACTTTCCTTGACTTTTTTTGCTGCATCAGCATAAGACACCCGATTAGTTACTTTATATTTCTGAACCTCTCTGGCTTGTCTTTGTACAGGGCATCCTCCAAAAGCAGCGCTATGCTCATCACCACAATTACAGCATTTTACTTTTGTATCCTGCCCACAATTTCCATACTCATGTTCACCTCCACATCTATGTCCCATTCTTTGACATTTGTAACATCTAATTGGTGCTGGGATAAACTCTCTTACATCATAACTCAATTATCCCAATCTTACCCTCTTTGGCATCTCTTTTCAAATTCTATCTTTACTGATAAACTATCAGTTTTCACCCCTTTTCTTTGTGTCTGTAGTCTTGTGGCTTTCAAAACTTTCCCTCCTTTATACATCGTAGATAACACCTCTAAGCTTTGCTGCAGGATATGAACACCAATCCTTTCCCCATTAAGTGTTTCAGCTCTGAGAAATCTATCTCTTTGCAGTTTATTTGTAGTAAAGACCAGCAGCCTTCTTTTGTTCAAATATTTAGCAAACTTGATCTTACCCATTTCTTTCTCAATTGCTTTTGTTAGTTTTACTGGGTGAAAATGTCCCCCTTCTTTTTAAACGTTATCATCACTTTCCATTCATTTTGTTCGTTCTCCTTTTCCCATTTGTAATTATAGCCTTTACTTTTTTTGACTTTTCACTCACAACCTCCTCATTGTTGGAACTTCCAGAACTTAGTGCAGGTTTAGTTTGAGGCTCAAGAAGTTGGTTTGGTTTTGAGCAGCTTTCATCGGTAACTGACTCCACAGCTTTTATTCTGGTTTAGAGACAAACCCAAACTGGACCAATCAGCTGTGAGCAAAGTCACATGATCTGACGGTTTTATTTAAGGATTGTGTTGTAACGTTGTCCTGTGAACGTGACTCAGCTTCAACAGGACTGTTGTGTTTTTCTGACCAGTGTTCCCTGTAAACGGCCTCTGAGACGACCTGAAAAGAAATCAGAGCAAAACTACTTGTTTTGTTAAAATATGTTTGTCTGAATAGAATATGAAAATAAAAGAGTGAGAAGAACTTCTTTAAATTAAAACTGTTTTGTTCCAGGTGAGCATAAGAGGAGTCTGCAGCAGAGATGTGAACGTGTGTCTGAAGGAACTGAAACAGGAAGTAGGACAGCTCTGAACAGGATCTACACTGAGCTGTACATCACAGAGGTCAGTGAAGAGGTCAGCACCCAACATGAGGTCAGGCAGCTGGAGACTCAGTCCAAGAAGACTGTCCACGACGCTCCAATCAGCTGCCACGACATCTTTAAAGCCTTAGCGTCCGATCAGAAGCCCATCAGAGTGGTGCTGACCAACGGCGTGGCTGGAGTGGGAAAGACCTTCTCGGTTCTGAAGTTCACTCTGGACTGGGCCCAGGGCTTAGAGAACCAGGAGCTGGATCTGGTGGTGCCCCTGTCGTTCAGAGAGCTGAACCTGGTCCCAGAGCAGGACTACAGTCTGCTGACGCTGATACAGGTTTTCTATCCAACGCTACAGAAGCTGACGGCAGAGACGCTGGCCGACAGGAAACTCCTGTTCATCTTTGACGGCCTCGATGAGAGCAGACTGCCTCTGGATTTACACAACTGTCAGGTCATCTCTGAGGTCACACAGAGGTCACAGGTCAACGTAGTTTTGGTAAACCTCATCAGAGGCACACGGCTTCCTTCTGCCCTTATATGGATCACCTCCCGACCGGCAGCAGCCAATCAGATCCCTGCGAGGTGTGTGGACAGGGTCACAGAGGTCAGGGGCTTCACTGAGGCCCAGAAGGAGGAGTACTTCAGGAAGAGGTTCACAGATGAAGAGCTGTGTGACAGAGTCCTCTCCCACATCAAGACGTCCAGGAGCCTTCACATCATGTGCCAGATCCCAGTCTTCTGCTGGATCACAGCCACAGTCCTGGAGCACATGTTGGGAACCGAGCAGAGAGGACCACTGCCCCAGACCCTGACCGACATACGCACACTTCCTGCTGGTGCAGACTCACAGGAAGAGGCTCAAGTACCAACATTCGACTCATCTACAGCTGACACAGGCCGACTGTAAAGTCCTTCTGAAGCTGGGGAGGCTGGCCTTTGAACATCTGCAGAAAGGAAACATCATGTTTTATCAAGAAGACCTGCAGCAGGTCAGTCTAGACCTGACCGAGGCCTCGGCCTACTCAGGACTTTGTACAGAGATCTTTAAACAAGAGGCGCTCATCTTCCACAAATCAGTCTACTGCTTCTTCATCTGAGCGTCCAGGAGTTTCTGGCTGCGCTTTACCTTCACCACTACTTTAACAACAACATTAAAATTAAACTGAAGAAGTATCTGAGATTCTGGAAACATGACTCAACATTTGTCATCTTTCTCAAAGATGCCATGAAGGAGTCCCTCCAAAGTCCAAATGGCCACCTGGACCTGTTTGTGCGCTTCCTTCACGGCCTCTCCCTGGAGTCCAACCAGAGGCTTCTGGGAGCTCTGCTGGGTCCAACACAGATCGACTCAGAGACAAGACAAAGAGTCATCAACAACCTGAAGGAGATGAACACAGATTATATCTCTCCTGACAGAAGCATCAACATCTTCCACTGTCTGACAGAGTTAAACGACCACTCGGTCCATCAGCAGATCCAGGACTTCCTGAAGTCAGGGAACAGATCAGAGAAGCTCTCTGAGATCCAGTGTTCAAACAAGTACAAGACTTCAGCTGAAGGACGACGAAGACTGATCCCGGCCGTGAGGAACTGCAGAAAGGCTCTGTAAGTACTGTGTAAATATTTACTGAAAATGTTTAGTCTTGAGGAAAAACACTTTTGTCACAAACAGGAACTGTCATTAAGAAGGCAGTTTTTAAAAATATTAACTATAATTTTAAATTATAATTATATTAATATTAATCTGATTCGGTCAGGACACAGCTTTGAAAAATACTGTAAATAACCTGAAGCACTGCACATTATGGGATGTATCATAGTTTTGTGACTGAACAGCTGCAGGGATTGTGTGGGTCACTGAGTTTGGTGTCAATCATTTCCAGATGGTTTATGTGCCACTCTTTTGTTCTTTCAATCTTTTAAACTTGATTTATTTCTGTAGCTCTGCTCTCGTCTCATGTCTCAGCCACAGCCGGCCACAGGACGGGCTTAAACACACACACCCCAAACTCACAGAGGACCACTGTCTGTCACTTGTTCTTTTTTCTTTTGTTTTTGTCAGTGTCTTTGTAAAATGCACAATGTTGCTGAAATGAATGAAGCATAAATGTAAAATGAGTGAAAAGAGAGAACAGTAATAAGCCTCACTTTGGCTCCTGCTCATGGGGCATTCATCCAAACACATTTAAAAACCCTTCATGTTTACAGCATGTTACAAAAGGACCTTCTGCTGAACTCTGAAGTGTTTTAGACTGAGAGCTCTGTAAATGTGGGGCTTCAGTCATAATTATATTTTTACAAGACTATATGAAGCTTTTTGTCTGATTTTTCAACAAATGTGAGATAGTTAGTGTTTTTAATATTTAGTTTAGTGTAAGGAGCTTTGACAAAGAAGAAAAGGTTGGGACAATAATGAAAAACAGTCAAATATGTTTGTATCTGTTGCAGCTGGAGATAGATTTAAACTTTGAATTTAAAGTGAATAAATGTAGTTCTGTGACCTGGACGACTGAGAACCTTTACATCTCTAATGTTTGACTTAATGTTACTGTGTTTACAGACTTATTAATTGTGGACTCTCAAAGATTGATTGTGAAGTTCTGTCGTCGGCTCTGAAGTCCAGTCCCTCTCACCTGAGAGAACTGGACCTGAGTTGGAACTATATCTTAGACTCAGGAATGAAGGAGTTGTGTGAAGGACTATTGAGTTCAAACTGTCGACTGGAGACTCTGAGGTCAGTCACTGGTCCTTCTCTTCTTTTCTCTGACTCTTGGGTTTGAACAAACAGCTCATAAAGTCACACTGTATCATGTTTATGAGAGGGATGCTTGGCCAAAGAACAAATGAAAAGTCTTCAGTAAATCAGTGTCAGTCTTTTTCCAATTCATCGAGCTCAAATGATGTGTTCAAGATTCTACCTTCAGCAGTTAATTATTGAGAGTAAGTTTTTATAAAATCATATTAATGGTAAATAATGTTAAAGTCTAGTTTATAAATAGAACAGAGCCATTATGAAGAATAAATATTAGGACTTGTAGAAGCTGATATAGTGTGGCTGGTTCTATTAAGTGTCTCGTTCTGAAGATGAAGTATAAAACACAGATCCTGAGGTGTGGCAGACATGAGCTTTATTTTCAGGAGCTGCAGGTGAAGCTGCTCCAGGTTCTTCTTTATCACAGTCACAGGTTTGACACAGGTCTAATCTTCATGTAACGGCTAATTCATGTAACTATTCTAACACTGTCCTCTGTCCCTCTCTGTCCTCCTCACTCCTCTGCTGTCGACCAAAAGGAGAGCACATCTGACTTTAATGATGGACCCACTGGAGGTCTGCTCCTGTTGTTGCCGTCATTCTCCCACATTAAAATGTTGAAGTATTCTCCAGTCATTTGGTCATTTGCTCCACTGTTGAACACACTAGAGCTTAAAACACACTGAGCCTTTGTTAAAACCTGATTATCAAAGGTTGCTGGGACCTTAAACGTGAAATCTGACACAGATTATAATAATAACAAAAGATTTGGTCTTGGCCACGCCCAATTCCTAAATATTCTGTTTATGAATAAAGCCTGCTGCTCATGTGCCACAATATTACTCTGTCCTGCTCACTGGACAAAATATCTACCATCAAACATGTTTTTGACATGATAGCTTTTTAGTTTTTGCTTTGTTTTACTCAAACCTCTAAACTCCCTGGTGTCTGTGTGCGCTGTATTACTCTTTTCCTCTGAGCAGCTCTGCTACTCTCCACAGATACATAGCCTACATAGTCCACTTATTCTCATGTGTGAGATCAATATTTTCCCTCTCGTTGCCTGTTCCATAAATGTGACACGAGAAGCAGAAACATGCCGAAGCACAGAGTGTTCCAGCCAAGATCTAGTGCCGTATCAGGCTTGGGTTAAATGAACTTAAATAGAGCTGAAAGGACGTTTGGGAGAACTAGCTAACACTGGTGCTGTGTAGATGACTAACGGCAGGATCTGTGGATGAAACAACCACAGGATGGTTCTGTTTCGGGGGAAAGGGTTTGGAGGGAGTGGGACTAGCAGAGAGAACGTCGGCAGAGCCGGAGCGGACAGAGGACAGACAAATAACTTTCTCACTTCTCAATTTCACACATTTTGCAGAACTGGGACCAATGAACTTCCACTATATTTACAATCATTGGTGTGACCTGAAGTGACTTTGTATTCTTTATAACTGAGTGCCTTTATTATTATTGGATTAACCTCCAACATTTATTCTTTTTTCAGATTGATCTACTGCAGTTTGTCAAAGTCCAGCTGTTCTTCTCTGGCCTCAGCTCTGAAGTCCAACCCCTCACATCTGAGAGAACTGGATCTGGAGGGTAACGACCTGAGGAAGTCAAATGTTCAGGAGCTGCTTGAACTCCAACAGAGTCCTCACTGTCGACTGGAGACTCTGAAGTGAGTAGATGCTGTAGTGAACAGAGGCCAATCAGAGCCTCGTCTGATTCTCTGTAAAATCTATAAAAGTGTCTCTGGAGACAAAGCTCTGCTGAATCCACAGAAACTGCACAGAGCTTTCCTTTCCTCTGATGCAGACAGAACAGACAAGGGCCAGACCAAAGGGTCACTTTTATCAAACTGTCCCAGAGTTCAGGCGTCCCGGAGCAGCTTTAGTGTCACGAGGTTGATCTGAAGCAGTAACACTGATCCTAACTCTTGAACCACTCCAAGGGTTTGGATCAGTGTGAAGGCTTATAGTTGTGATAAAGTCATATTCAAACAGAAAACATGACAAAGTCTTTCTTCTCAACAGCTGTTTGTGCTTTTAAACAGAGTCAGTGTCGTTGGGCTCTGGCTTCTGGGATTTAAACATTGTATTTATCGTATTCACTGCATTAAACAAAAGCACAACCTGTGCCTCAAATATTGAGTCCCGACCAGAACTGTCTCCAATAAATATAATCATTTTGTGGGTAGAGCGGCCGTCCTTTGATCGGTGGCGGATCGATCTCCGCTCGAAACATCCCAAAAACATCATAACATCCCGCTCTCCCCCGCATACTTGTTGTGACTCGTTGTGTCCTTTGGCAAGACACTTAACCTACATTGCCTCCAGTGAAGTTCTGTAACACTGGTAATAGTTTAATGTATGTAAAGCGCTTTGAGTGCCTACTACAGTAGTGGAAAACAGTAGTGGAAAAACGCTATAAAAAGATTATTATTATTGTATTTGTGACAAATGATAATGAGCTCATGTTAAACATAAAGCCTTAGTTTTGATCTAGTCTTTTTTATTAAGGTTTATTAACAGAACAAAATAGAAAATATATACAATATAAAAAAGAACTTTCGAAAATGAAGCATTGCAACTGAAAATGTTTAACAAATATAAAACAAGAAGAAAAAGACAAAAACCTAAAACAAAGTCCACATTAGTTTGGTGTAAATGATAATAAAGTTAGGCCTACAGGGCAGTGTAAACTCACAGTTGTGTCTCACAGTGACACTTTCAGACGTGTCGATATAAAGTCTATAAACACACAGGACCAAACCAAATATATCTGCATCCTTTTAAACATCACATACTTTTATTACATTTCATTTAACAAATGAACATTTTTAGTAGATTTTCTGTTTGTATTTGTGTTCAGTGAAAAGATATAATTATTCATTTCATAGTTTTATGTTTGTATATAATTTAATTGTGTGTCCATTTTGTTAAGTCTAAGGACTTCTTTGGTTTTGTAAAGTCTTCTTGTTCCACAGACGAGTTTTGTGCAGGAGAAGCTGTGGCTCTGACAGAGTTAGTGCTAGTAGAGCCTGCTGTAGAACGCTGATAGTTTTAGAGTTATGTTCAACACTGTATTGACTTTGTAATAGAAACTGTAGACCACCAACCTCTTGAATATGTTCAAAGGATGAAGAGCCAGAGTGAGTCTGGGTTCCTCAGGCTTTGTTCAGTCCATTTGATTTTAAAGGTTTCATTTAAATCTATCAAATCCAAACGTTCAACACCTGCAGCTCCTTGGAACTGGTTAATATTGATTTTTCATCTGATGTCTATAAATAGTTGATTGATTTCTTTGCATGTGGCTTCACTGACCTCTGGTGACAAGGAGGGTCAACACATCTGGACACGCCTTCTGCTTCTTCCCCAAATGGAACAATACATTTAATATTGTTTAGTTTTTTTTTAACTTTTCTCTTTCTGCACGATCTTTTGTGATATGTATTCATAAATATTTAACATCTTTTTTCACTAAAATATCACAAATTGAACTCTCGGCTCAATCATATAAAGTCAGAATCTCACATTTGGATGTGTTTAATATAAAACCAGATGCAGCAGAAGTTCTTGATTTGTTCTATGGCTTTCCTTGAAGTTTATCTTTTAAAAAAAACATTAGAAATGAAAAAAGAAAATTCATCAAGAAAATCAAAGACAAACAGCATAAAAACTCTGTCCCTTGGGTAAATTGAGATATATTCAAAGAAAGAACTAAAAATAACTTATTATAACAATTTACATACATGACGATTACAATACACAGTGTTAAAAATAAAGAAGTAAGATCCATATCTATAATTCATAAATCCAACGGAAACTCTAAAACAATATGGAACCAGCTGAAGAAAATGAGAGGCAATTGCCCTAAAGAACAAGCAGTGTTAGAAATCAAAATAACGACAAACTAACAAATAATTCTCCAGTCATAACTGAAATCTTCAATAGTTACTTCATCCACAGATACAGAGGTATCACAGATCATTAAGTCACTCAGACCCTCCCGATGCAAAGACATATTTGGTCTGGATGCAGTTATGCTCAAGGAGCTTAGCACATCCATTACACCCCCCATTAGTAAAATAATAAATGTCCTTTTCATAAAGCATGTTCCCTAGTCTCTGGAAATCATCTGTTGTAGTCCCAATTTTCAAAAGTGGAGATCCTCAGTCCCTGGCAAACTACAGACCGATTAGAATACTTCCTTGTGTGTCTAAAACTATGGAAAAACCTGTGGTAAAACAAATAAATAATCATATAAACACTACACAACTATGTCCTCCATCAAATGCAGTTTGGTTTTAGAGCCAAATACTCAACGGAGACAGCAACCTGCTCTCTGGTTGAAAACATCCGAGCACTGCTGGACCGAGGTGGGGTTGTTGGTTCTGTATTTTTAGATTTAAAAACCCTTTGACACAGTAAATCACAAAATCCTGCTCCAAGTTATGCACTTTTAATTTCCCTCCCGAGGCACTTAAATGGATCAAATCCTATTTGGTTAATCGCTCCCAACATGCCAGAGTCCAATCCCATCAATCTACAGCCCTCAGTCTGTCCACTGGCCTTCCCCAAGGATCAATTCTCAGGTCTTTACTGTTCTCACGCTACATCAATGACCTTCCTTCTGTTTGCAGTGACGTTTCTGTGCAGATGTACGCAGACGACACTGTAGTCTACGTTCATGGCAGAAGTCTCTCTCAGGTGACTGAGAAGCTCACAAACTCCATGGTTTCCATCTCTTCTTGGTTAAAACACTCATGTTTACAGTTAAACACATCTAAAACAGTGGCAATGTTTTTTCCATAAATCCAACAGACCTCCTGTTGGTGGGTCAGATGTTCTTGTCTCTGAATACAAATATCTCAGCGTTTTATATGATTCTAAACGTTCATTCAAATCACAAATTACTAAGGTCAGTAACCAAATCAAATTCCACATTAGTAATTTTAGACACACTCGTTCTCAAATGTCCACTCAAACAGCTAAAATGATCAATGATTCTGTCCTTTTTTACAAACTGCTTACCTGTCTGGTCACAGGCCAGTTCGACATCTTTAAAACCCTGCAGTCATTATACAAACGAACAATAAAGATTTTAGACAGAAAAACAAACTTTTAAAATCATTGTCCAAATCTGCAAAAATATAAACTACGTAGCTGGAAAAACTGAGTCAAATGCTCAGATCTATGCCTAATATACACGATCCTTCATGGTCTATCATCCACTCAGACAGTTCATTCACAAACGTTTTTTATTCCTTATGTTTTAGGCTGGCTTTTAACTTCTGTCATGGGACTACAGATAAAAAACAGCCTAAATCAGGCATATTTACAGTTTTCCTTCTGTCTATAATAAATATATTTATTTATAAATAAATAAATAAAAATAGTGATGTTCTATTGAATCAAATGTTTTATAAAAGTCAAGAAACTAAATTAAAGCATTAGAATTATTTTTTCTTAATTATAAATCATAATAATAATGGACTCAGACTTGATTTTATTACATCATCAGCATTTTATCTCCTTCAAAACATTTCCAAAGTCAAAGGGATAATGTCTAAAGCAGACTTAGAGAGACTTATCCAGGCTTTTACCTCCATCAGGTTAGAGTCAAGTCCATTTAGTTTATTCCACATTTCTTTTGAGCGATAGCAGTCTAAAAACAAATGTGTGTGGGTCTGGTCCTCAGAACAGTTTTGGTTGTTACAGAACAACTCCATGAAACAGTGGCTCTGACCTGGAGTCTGGTCCAGTTCAGTCTCGACGTGGCCTTCGACTTTCATCAGAGTCTTTACAATCCAGAGAGTTAACACGAGGAAAAACACCAAAGTACATTCAACTCCAAACAAACAACACCAGAGACTGAATGAATGAATGAATGAAAGTCTGACTTGAATAAAGACAAGACCACTTCTTGGGCTAAAATAAAGTCATCGAGGAGAAGTTAAATTAAGTTCAAAATAAAATGAGTGTATGTAAAAAGTTTAGTAAATCTGGACTTGAGTAAATCTAAAAAGGGGCGGGCTTTATGCAACATTTTATTTCTCTGATTGGTTGAATGTCTTCTAAGTTTTCTCTTTGTGAAACAGAAAACTAAGTTGTTGTCTTGTCTGTTTGTGTTGCAGCTAAAGTCTTCACCTGTGTTTGCTGTTTTATTGTGTTTAATGTCACGGATGTGATCGGTCGCAGCTCCGTACCTCCGTGTTGAGTCAGAAAAACCTCTAAAACTGCTTTAAACAACGGAGAATTCTAATCTACACTGGACTTTCTTTACCGTGTGAGAACTGTGTTTCAGCCGTCGAAGGACAGCCGACTCTTTCTTGTGGCTCTTTTTTGTCGTGTGCTGTTTGTGCTGCTGCTGATGATGTGGGGCGTCCCAGACTCTAAGTCCTGGTCCTGTTCAGTCTCGGCGTGACCTTTGTCTTCATCATGGCGCTGTTTTCTTTGTCCATGTCCAGCCTCTGCAGGTCCTCCGCCCCACAGTCAGTTTTATACTAGTCTTATCTGAACAACTTCAGCTTTTGTTCAGTTTAAACAGGTTTAAGTTGGGACTTGAACAGGTTTTAGTTGGACATGATTAGGTTTTAGTCTGATTTGAACAGGTTTTAGTTGGACCTGAACAGGTTTTAAATGGACTCAAATATGTTTTATTTAGTTTTGAACCAGTTTTAGTTGGATTTTAATTGGTTTTAGTTGGATTTTTGCAGATTATAAATGGATTTGACACAAAACTGATAAAATAACTATGTTACAAAATACCACAAACTCTAAAAAAGGACCAGGTCTTTAAAATGATGTTTGTGAAAAACTGAACTGGTCTGTTTTTGTTCTGCTCTAATGTATTTGGTGTTTTGTGTTTGTTCCAGGTTTGTTTGAAGTAAAGACTGTGAAACGTCTTCATGTCCTTCTTCCTCGTCCTGGGGTCAGCTTCAGGAGCTGGACTCTCCTTCCTGCTCGGGGCTCGTGTGAAGGACAAGAACAAGTCGAATAAAGTCACAGAGACAAAAGGTTAAGTCACTCAGGGAAAAGAAAAACAGAGACAAAAGGAAAACAACTTGTGTTTAATTGTGTTTTCACTGCCAGCATTAAAAAAAACTTTATACGTTGAATATTTACTATAATAGTTTTTTTCTTGCTTTTATAAAATGATTTTTAAATATATTTGTGTAATAATATTAAATGCTTCCATTTATGTTTTTATGTTCATTTTATTTGTATTATCGGCTAACATCTATCATATGAGGTTCATTAAGGTCTGCAACAGTCCACTTCTGCAGCTGCTGCTTTTGAAAATAAGCAACAGTTCAGGGTCAGGGCAGTTTGTTTTAACATGGCAGCTTCACACAACAGATAGTCATAAGTCTTCTTCTGTGTCTTTAGAGAGTCCTCTGTCACTTCCATGGCTCATGGAAGTCAGACAAACATTACTGGTGTGGAGTCTCTCACATTATTTCTCTGAATGATCCTGTTTCCTCATTGAACGCATGGCGCTCGGCGGAGGAGAAGGTGCGATTATTTATAGTCCATTTTACTGAGGTCCAGCCTGCCTCCTTTTGTCTTTCTGTGGTCAAATGCGACTCATGTATTTTTCAGAGTGCGCTATTATACCACTGTTTTGACTGAAAATAAATAAAATAATAAAATCTACAAGCATTTTTACACATGAAGATAGCCTGCGTTTACAGTGTCCTTTTCAAATACAAAAATTTCAGTGAAATAAAAATATATATTTTTTCCTATAAGTAAAGAAAGAAAATGAGACCGTTGTACTAAGTCATTTGTTTTTAGGGGAGATCAAAATCTGATAAATAACACTGTAATATTAAAGCTTACATGTTTGATAATAATCCTTTTATTAACACTAAAATGTATCTGCCTCCTTACATTCAAATGCAAATTGTGGAGTTTTTGCAAATTGTGCATCAAGTTCAAAGCTATGCTCTTGTCCTACAAGACCACCACTGGCTCCGCCCCCTCATATCTTCACTCACTAACACAGACCTATGACCTCTGAGTCTGAGCTGAGGCCAGTCCAAGAAGATTGTGTAAAGTTTTCTGTGAGCTGTGTCAGAGGGGATTATGATCCATAAAAGACAAGAATAATAAATGAAGCACTAAAACAGGATGAATTGGAAACATGTGACTTACAAGAAACAGTAAGAGTTTAAAGTCTAAGACAGGAGTGGCACTAAACGGTGGGTGAAATTTAATCTTTTCAAATTCAACCAAACTGTCGCTCAATAATCTTCTGTGCCTCTTGAGAACTACAATCTAAAGACAAACAGCTCAACAAGAAACTCCACAGATTCAAGAAGAAGAGCTTTTCCACAAACTTTATTTCTTAGACAGACGGTAAGATGGACTTAAAAACACTTTTTTTAAACCTTTATTTAACCAGGATAGTCCCACTGAGATTACAACTCTATTTTGCAGGGGAGTCCTGCCCCCCATGTGTGTATTGGGGGGAAATGGAGGGGGCAGGTCTGTGTAAACTCTTGAATATTATTTTACAAACAAAGATATCTTGTTTTATTTGATATTGTGTTGTTAATGTGGTGGAGCTGGTTGGAGCCAACATTATTTCAGAGGGCCTTGTGGAAAGTGAATAATAAAGTAAAACTAATATTTTCAACACATTTCAAACAAATTACACAGAGTCTCAATAAAAAAGTAGTAACTTTTTCAACACTGCTTAAACTGGTTTGGTTCTTGTGAGTTAAAGTTCTACAGATGGAAACATACAAACCCAGGTAAAACTTTGAACTAAGATAAATGATTCACAGGATCAACTCTGACAGTCATTGACTCACATTTATGTTTTTATAGTTCATATTGTGTGCTTGGACCCTGGGTAGTTCACAGTAACACAGGAAGAACTCCAGACAAAGAAAGACCACTCTGCAACAGAGACTGATATCTACCTAAACCTGTGGCAGTGGTTGTTGAAGTAAACCTAGAACCGGCTCTACCTTTAGACAAAATGAGCAAATGTTAGGGACGCCGTGGACAAACTCAAGAAACTAATTAAACTTAAATTTAATCAGTAAAATCCTCAACGTCTGGTTTTACCATCCCAAAAAGGAAAAAAATCACTCTCGCGTACTTTCTCTGGATGTGTTCCACATTGTTGGAATGATCTACCTGCTGCTACAAGATCAGCAGATTCTGTAGACATCTTTAAAAAACGCTTGAAAACATATCTCTTTTGTCAACACCTGACTGACAAACACTGAATTCTTAACTTCCTTTCTATCAATTCCTTCTTTTAAAAAAACAACAAAAAAAAAATCTTTCCTAACCTTAGCTTTGTATGCTGTGCTAGGTTTTAACTGACTAGTTTTTTGTGCACTTATGTTTTTTGTTACCTTGTGTTGTTGAAATTGCTTCCATTGTTTTCTTCACTTGTAAGTCGCTTTGGATAAAAGCATCTGCTAAATGACTAAATGTAAATGTAAATGTAATCCTCAGGGCTCCACTGACCTGCAAAATGTGAACTACTGACACAACAGCTAGAGCTCTGAGACGAGACAGAGACAGGCCGAGCTGCGCTCACAGACAGAGCACACAGAGCTGCTCAGACACGACACTGACACAGAACAGAGTCAGAGGAAATGAAGTAGAGCTGTGTAGGTAACATCACAAATAAATCATGAAATGAATAGAGAAAATTACATTTTCCCTGTCCTCTGTTGATATTATAGGGCCACAGCACAGTTAACTTTAGAACATGAAAGGCTTAGTTAAATGTGGCTTCTTTAGCTGAACTGGTAAAGTGTTGTACCTGTGTGCAGGTGTCCTGGGTACCCTTGCTTTGTACTTTTTAGTCATTTTTAAATGAATAAGGTCTTGTTTGTTTTCTGAGAATCTACTGCACCTACTGGTAACTTGTTTGCCCTTTAGCAATAAAAATATGCTAAAAACCTGGATTATTCTGGTTAGTCACATTGTACTGTGAAACAGATTTTGACAAAGTATTGTGAAATATAACTTCATCAAAGGAAAGTCCAGTTCCAAGACTTCTTAACCATTAGATTCTCTTTGGCCTTTAGAGCTTTATACAACATTAAAAAACGTTATTAAATATTTACTCACCGACCATAACTTTCATAACAACCGTAAGTCCTGGTCTGGTCCTGATCTGGGCCAAGTCCTGATCTGGCCAAATAATCCAATGAAAGCTGTGTCCTTTCCATTTATTTTTAGTGTTAATGACACTTGGTGAATATCTTTTGTGGATTTATGTTTATTAGCCATGTAGGTTAAGTGTTATGTCTCACAAATGTGTGCAAATCCTTGTTTAACTGCAGCAGCATCAACAGTGAACAAGAACAGTCAGGCAGGCTAAAAGGAGGAGCAAATGCACTGTGAATGAAACACAAACGAATAATCAAACAAACAAATAACGGCAACTGTGACTCGATTTCTATCTTTCATGTTAAAGAACTCTGAGACTCTGAGATAAAGACAGACTTTATAGAGAGGCTTTATTTGTTTGATAAAACTCCTTTAACAGTTTAGGACGCTCTCCTGTTTCAAAGCCAGTGTTTAACTCAACACTGGTTTATTTCTAAAACACACCTCATAATACAAACTCTTTAACTGTAGAGTACGTACCATTTAGTTTAGAATAAATCCTATAGATGATCATATTCTTAATGAGTTGGTTTTAAAGTTTGTCGTCTGTATTTAACAGCAGCCTGAACACTTTTGTCACATTTAAAGAGTTTGTCTAGATTTTAAAGGAAAACGGTGTTGGTCCCATAAACAATGTTCAGAATTCTAGAGAAAATGATGAACCAGTTTGTTTTGGACAGAAAAGGCTAAAACGAGGTGAGAAAGCTTCAGATCAGAACAGATTATGGAGGACTGTGGAGACTTTACCCAGAGGCCTTCACAGGCCCAAATATGAACAGTTCTCCTGAATAAAGGCAGAGGCCCATCTGGAGAGGTTTAAGACCAACATTTAAACATTAACATGAAATAAAGACAATAATCAATCACATTAGAAACATCTGGCTCCAGCTCCATGTGATAATTATTCATAAGGTGCTTTATTAAAATGATCAGAGCTCACTGTGTTTGACTCGTTCACCTTTCAGACTGAGACAGAACATGAATAATGTCAGTGTGGACGAAGAGGAGGCCCAGTCTTCACAGAGCCATTATAAAGAGAGAGGTCTGTTCATGAAGGAACCTCCAGATGGCAGCAGCGAGCCAGGGCCCGCTCCAACACAGTGAGTAGCATCATCAGCTGTTTGTGTTTGATTTAAGAACACTGTGGTTGACCTGATACAGCACAGGACACATTCATGGAGCCACTGCTTTAACTGAGGCTCAGGCCCAAAAATAAGAATATTGTGTCTGAAGGAAACTGAAAAGTGTGTGTTTTCTGAACAGAACAGAGTCAGAGGAAGTGCTCACTGCTGCTTATTAACACACACTGTACAATAAATCCTGTTGTTTTAGAGACGAGTGTCACAAACAGAGAGCAGTGTTTCCAGTGTCCAGCTGTGTGTCTCTGAAGAGCGACTGGTCCATTGTCCACCCTCCAGACTTCAGTAATGAACCTGGAGCTCCACAGAGTCGACTGTAAGTTTGTTATTTTGTTAACTAGAGATTTTATATTTATTCCAAGATTTTATTTCTTTGTGATTTCCAGACAAAGGGGCGGTCCCAGGTGAGATGGAAATGTTCATTGGTTAAGAGGGATAACTTCACTTTTACTGCTCTTAATGGTATAAGCTATAACCAGAAAGTTTACAAATGTTTATAAGAGATTTAATAAGTGAGGAATAGATTGAGTGGGATTGGACAATGTCAACAAAAGCTCATCCACAAAGAGGTTAGTTTTAAAATGGAGTTCTCATGTTAACACCTGTACACCTGGATCTGCCCGAACAGCACAGGCTAACGGCTCCAGTGCTCGGAGAAATAAAGCTGGTGGAAGGGGGCAGCCCTGCCGTGTGGACCTAAAGACTTGAAAAGGATGTGATATTATATCGTTAGTTTTAACTCGTGCAAGAGGTTCATGGAACAGAGCCTCGGTCCATTTCATGAAATTGGTTCTAAATTTAGAGAGAACATTTTCGTTGTATTTGTGACAATGACAATAAAGATCTATCTATCTATCTATCTATCTATCTATCTATCTATCTATCTATCTATCTATCTATCTATCTATCTATCTATCTATCTATCTATCTATCTATCTATCTATCTATCTATCTATCTATCTATCTATCTATCTATCTATCTATCTATCTATCTATCTATCTATCTATCTATCTATCTATCTATCTATCTATCTATATATCTATCTATCTATCTATCTATCTATCTATCTATCTATCTATCTATCTATCTATCTATCTATCTATCTATCTATCTATCTAGAAGATAAAATAAGAAGTGCCACTTGATCAAAAGCTTTTTCAGAGACACAGCTACGGCTGGACCTGAAAAGATGAATCCTTTGACATTTTCTGAAATATTCTTCTCATATTATTCGAGGCTAAACGTGATCCTTGTCTGGCTTTGGAAGAAGAGAAATTATAGCAGATCACATTGTTATTGGCTTTGACTGATTTGAGATAATATCATTGTACAACAAAGTTAAAAGAGGCCCAAGTGTGTCTTAAACTCTTCCACAGAACTCTAGACTAAACCCATCCTCTCCTGGGCTTTTTCCTCTTGAGAGGACTTTAATGGCTTTGTTTACCTCAGCCTCAGAGACATGAGTTGTTAGAATGTCCTTCTGATGTGAGGTAAGATTAGAGAGGATATATCTGTAGTCAATATGTATATTTATTTATGTAAATTCTCAATTGATATTATGTTATCAAAATTTTTGTCTCGTTAAAAGGGCACCACCCAGGTTTTACAGCCCAGAGAAACTGATTATGTCTAATAAGTCTGATCTGAAGGAGGAGAATTCTCTGTTTTCGAATATGTCTTATATAAACAGGAAAACACCAAATGAAAACCTTTAATGTTTTTTGGGGTTTTATTAAATATTACACAAAGTTATGATAATGATGTGGGAAATGACACAATGAGTAAAGTTATTGACAATTAATGAGAATAATTAACACAGAAATGATTGACAGTAAAACAACATTTTATTGATAGACATTTACTTAATTAAACTTTGTAGAGAAAAGGAGCATTTTGATTTTGATCTAAATATGTTATTTAACTAAGGGATTATTTGAATGAACAGATAGGATTAAGTTCTTATAGGCCTGTGCTTGTCTTATAACGCCAACGACAAAGTAAGAATTTTAAACACAGATAAACCCACATTGCTTTTCTACCGTAGAATTTATATGGAGAAATGCATATTTAAGCCTGTAGAAAAATACACAAATTCATGTTGTTGGCTGCTGTAGATGGAAAGCATGAGAAGTCATTTTATCTTGGTCAAACTTAACCTCCTGTGAGGACAGTATGAATTACTAGCAAATTGAATAACTTTTGACTTTAATACTTTTATTAGAAGTCAGAGTCATTTGTCCGTTTGACCACTAGATGGCGGTCTTTGATCATTCTCGGAGTCTATGATCAAAGCATTCCTGATGTCAATCAGGATGGGAACAAAGTGTTCTCGGGAAAGCTGGATAAACACCTTTATCTTGCAGAATGTATGGTTATTTGGCCTGGCGCCTAGTGGTCTGTGCTGTCCATGAGTCCTTTTGACCTGGTGCTGGTTGGACCTAGATCCACCTTCTTTGTGAAAGCAAAAACAAAGACATTAATTACGTTTCTTGGCCTTAACAAACACCTTGGTCATCTGTTAATGTTTTAGAAGGCGGATATTTGTTAAGAGAATTTTTGGTTACAGATTAAATGAGCAGACGATGGAGACAGGATAGGATTTGACAATAATAGACAGGTTTAATCTTTGCAAAGAGAAGCAAACACACGGTAGCAATGGTACACGGAGGGTTTTGCTTAAAGGTGTAAACAATACATGAGGCTTTATAGGTTTACATTGTGCCAGCCCCAGCTCCAGGGTCGTGGATGGACGTGTATTGAGCTGACGTGTCAGTCAGAGATGTGTGTCTAAGTGTACAGGACAGAGTGTCCTTGTACAGTGATTAGATGTAGTGCAAACTGATTTAGATATGGCTGAAGGCATTAAGTCATACTTGTGTGTGGATAAGCATGTGAACTGGAGCAGGTGAGAGCATAATGTATAACATTAATGGAGATGTACAATTCCCATAACATTCCCCCCTGTTTATGCCAGACATGGCATAAATCAAATCCCACCTTGATGTGAATTGTACGTCCAGAAGCGAAAACCCAGCAGCAGCTGACTTAGCCTAAGTACATTTGAACCATTTGGTAAATGACCTATTGCCGGGAAAAAGACCTTCTGGCGCCCCTTCTGCCAAGGTGGCTATTCACAAACAAGGCCTAAACTATAAAATATGGGTAACTGAACAGAAGAAAAGATCACAACAATTCAGAACAGAAAAATCACAGGGGATTACTTTCCTGATCATTTAAACTCAATAATATGTGTATCAATCAAAAACATGTCAACACTCCAAAAGAATGAAGAAAAAGGTGCCGGATTAAGCTGGTCATCCCATCGGACTTAATATCTCCGGCCTGTCCCTGCCTGTCCATTACTGTCCCTGTAACTAAAAGAAACATAAACAGGAGTGAGACATATGCACATTCATAATGATTAAAATCAATTCTCTTAAGCATCTAACTTCAATGAACCATACGGCCCTTAGGACTGTAGTATGATCCGTCCTGGAGCTGTTGTCCCGTTGGTGTTCATGCAAACGTTAACGTCCCTCAGATATCAAAGTGTTCATCTGAGGTCAAAGCCTCGACCACAGTCGTTGGGCAGGTGCATGTCCAGGAATGTTGACCCAGCAATGGCCACATCCATCAATCTCACCAACAAGCTCCGGATACATGGAAATCAACACAAACAAAAGTTATAAGACATGGAAGTGCCACACAAGTACATCTCAACGCAGATTTAAAATCCCAGTCATTTTCCCAAATATTTTATAACTATTTTTAGAACCAGGTCAAAATCAATTACTATATTCCAGAATACTCTGTCCATTCATCTGAAGAGTATGAAGCTCTTTCTTAAAAGCTTTAGTTATGCTGTTAACTAGACCTGAGTTACTTTGGATGAAATCCTGTAGATCTCACCTTTTCAGCTCAAAGCAGCTCAGTGCTATTTGTTCTGTCCAGTCCTTGGACCAGTTTTAACTCATTTCCAGTTTTAATTCACAGTTACAGCATTTCTCGTGCAATTCATAATCCTTTGTTGGTTATAATCTAATTAAATTTAATCCACATTTGCATAAATTGTCTCAAATGTAAAATTCTAATTTCAATGCTAATTGAATTTTAGCCTTATATTCATTAAGGACACCTTGAAGGAGACCTCTGTTGTTGAAGCATATGGGGCTCTCAAATAAACCTGAAGGAACTGTTGTTTGGTTCCTAAGGTGTGAGGTTTTACTCACGATGTTCTCCGTCACATTGTATGTGAACAAATAAACCAGGATCCTTTAAGGACGCATGTTTCCGGTCAGCAGGCAATGCTGGTCCAATGGTCTTACTTCCACAAAACCTCCAGACTTCTGCTTTGCACTGCACCTGTCCCTGATCTCTCAGTTTGTCAGGTTCAGAGTGATGTTACAGGACGTCCTGTCACTGGCAGATGAACCAGTTTGTTTTGGACAGAAAAGGCTAAAACGAGGTGAGAAAGCTTCAGATCAGAACAGATTATGGAGGACTGTGGAGACTTTACCCAGAGGCCTTCACAGGCCCAAATATGAACAGTTCTCCTGAATAAAGGCAGAGGCCCATCTGGAGAGGTTTAAGACCAACATTTAAACATTAACATGAAATAAAGACAATAATCAATCACATTAGAAACATCTGGCTCCAGCTCCATGTGATAATTATTCATAAGGTGCTTTATTAAAATGATCAGAGCTCACTGTGTTTGACTCGTTCACCTTTCAGACTGAGACAGAACATGAATAATGTCAGTGTGGACGAAGAGGAGGCCCAGTCTTCACAGAGCCATTATAAAGAGAGAGGTCTGTTCATGAAGGAACCTCCAGATGGCAGCAGCGAGCCAGGGCCCGCTCCAACACAGTGAGTAGCATCATCAGCTGTTTGTGTTTGATTTAAGAACACTGTGGTTGACCTGATACAGCACAGGACACATTCATGGAGCCACTGCTTTAACTGAGGCTCAGGCCCAAAAATAAGAATATTGTGTCTGAAGGAAACTGAAAAGTGTGTGTTTTCTGAACAGAACAGAGTCAGAGGAAGTGCTCACTGCTGCTTATTAACACACACTGTACAATAAATCCTGTTGTTTTAGAGACGAGTGTCACAAACAGAGAGCAGTGTTTCCAGTGTCCAGCTGTGTGTCTCTGAAGAGCGACTGGTCCATTGTCCACCCTCCAGACTTCAGTAATGAACCTGGAGCTCCACAGAGTCGACTGTAAGTTTGTTATTTTGTTAACTAGAGATTTTATATTTATTCCAAGATTTTATTTCTTTGTGATTTCCAGACAAAGGGGCGGTCCCAGGTGAGATGGAAATGTTCATTGGTTAAGAGGGATAACTTCACTTTTACTGCTCTTAATGGTATAAGCTATAACCAGAAAGTTTACAAATGTTTATAAGAGATTTAATAAGTGAGGAATAGATTGAGTGGGATTGGACAATGTCAACAAAAGCTCATCCACAAAGAGGTTAGTTTTAAAATGGAGTTCTCATGTTAACACCTGTACACCTGGATCTGCCCGAACAGCACAGGCTAACGGCTCCAGTGCTCGGAGAAATAAAGCTGGTGGAAGGGGCAGCCCTGCCATGTGGACCTAAAGACTTGAAAAGGATGTGATATTATATCGTTAGTTTTAACTCGTGCAAGAGGTTCATGGAACAGAGCCTCGGTCCATTTCATGAAATTGGTTCTAAATTTAGAGAGAACATTTTCGTTGTATTTGTGACAATGACAATAAAGATCTATCTATCTATCTATCTATCTATCTATCTATCTATCTATCTATCTATCTATCTATCTATCTATCTATCTATCTATCTATCTATCTATCTATCTATCTATCTATCTATCTATCTATCTATCTATCTATCTATCTATCTATCTATCTATCTATCTAGAAGATAAAATAAGAAGTGCCACTTGATCAAAAGCTTTTTCAGAGACACAGCTACGGCTGGACCTGAAAAGATGAATCCTTTGACATTTTCTGAAATATTCTTCTCATATTATTCGAGGCTAAACGTGATCCTTGTCTGGCTTTGGAAGAAGAGAAATTATAGCAGATCACATTGTTATTGGCTTTGACTGATTTGAGATAATATCATTGTACAACAAAGTTAAAAGAGGCCCAAGTGTGTCTTAAACTCTTCCACAGAACTCTAGACTAAACCCATCCTCTCCTGGGCTTTTTCCTCTTGAGAGGACTTTAATGGCTTTGTTTACCTCAGCCTCAGAGACATGAGTTGTTAGAATGTCCTTCTGATGTGAGGTAAGATTAGAGAGGATATATCTGTAGTCAATATGTATATTTATTTATGTAAATTCTCAATTGATATTATGTTATCAAAATTTTTGTCTCGTTAAAAGGGCACCACCCAGGTTTTACAGCCCAGAGAAACTGATTATGTCTAATAAGTCTGATCTGAAGGAGGAGAATTCTCTGTTTTCGAATATGTCTTATATAAACAGGAAAACACCAAATGAAAACCTTTAATGTTTTTTGGGGTTTTATTAAATATTACACAAAGTTATGATAATGATGTGGGAAATGACACAATGAGTAAAGTTATTGACAATTAATGAGAATAATTAACACAGAAATGATTGACAGTAAAACAACATTTTATTGATAGACATTTACTTAATTAAACTTTGTAGAGAAAAGGAGCATTTTGATTTTGATCTAAATATGTTATTTAACTAAGGGATTATTTGAATGAACAGATAGGATTAAGTTCTTATAGGCCTGTGCTTGTCTTATAACGCCAACGACAAAGTAAGAATTTTAAACACAGATAAACCCACATTGCTTTTCTACCGTAGAATTTATATGGAGAAATGCATATTTAAGCCTGTAGAAAAATACACAAATTCATGTTGTTGGCTGCTGTAGATGGAAAGCATGCGAGAAGTCATTTTATCTTGGTCAAACTTAACCTCCTGTGAGGACAGTATGAATTACTAGCAAATTGAATAACTTTTGACTTTAATACTTTTATTAGAAGTCAGAGTCATTTGTCCGTTTGACCACTAGATGGCGGTCTTTGATCATTCTCGGAGTCTATGATCAAAGCATTCCTGATGTCAATCAGGATGGGAACAAAGTGTTCTCGGGAAAGCTGGATAAACACCTTTATCTTGCAGAATGTATGGTTATTTGGCCTGGCGCCTAGTGGTCTGTGCTGTCCATGAGTCCTTTTGACCTGGTGCTGGTTGGACCTAGATCCACCTTCTTTGTGAAAGCAAAAACAAAGACATTAATTACGTTTCTTGGCCTTAACAAACACCTTGGTCATCTGTTAATGTTTTAGAAGGCGGATATTTGTTAAGAGAATTTTTGGTTACAGATTAAATGAGCAGACGATGGAGACAGGATAGGATTTGACAATAATAGACAGGTTTAATCTTTGCAAAGAGAAGCAAACACACGGTAGCAATGGTACACGGAGGGTTTTGCTTAAAGGTGTAAACAATACATGAGGCTTTATAGGTTTACATTGTGCCAGCCCCCAGCTCCAGGGTCGTGGATGGACGTGTATTGAGCTGACGTGTCAGTCAGAGATGTGTGTCTAAGTGTACAGGACAGAGTGTCCTTGTACAGTGATTAGATGTAGTGCAAACTGATTTAGATATGGCTGAAGGCATTAAGTCATACTTGTGTGTGGATAAGCATGTGAACTGGAGCAGGAGTGAGAGCATAATGTATAACATTAATGGAGATGTACAATTCCCATAACATTCCCCCCTGTTTATGCCAGACATGGCATAAATCAAATCCCACCTTGATGTGAATTGTACGTCCAGAAGCGAAAACCCAGCAGCAGCTGACTTAGCCTAAGTACATTTGAACCGTTTGGTAAATGACCTATTGCCGGGAAAAAGACCTTCTGGCGCCCCTTCTGCCAAGGTGGCTATTCACAAACAAGGCCTAAACTATAAAATATGGGTAACTGAACAGAAGAAAAGATCACAACAATTCAGAACAGAAAAATCACAGGGGATTACTTTCCTGATCATTTAAACTCAATAATATGTGTATCAATCAAAAACATGTCAACACTCCAAAAGAATGAAGAAAAAGGTGCCGGATTAAGCTGGTCATCCCATCGGACTTAATATCTCCGGCCTGTCCCTGCCTGTCCATTACTGTCCCTGTAACGAAAAGAAACATAAACAGGAGTGAGACATATGCACATTCATAATGATTAAAATCAATTCTCTTAAGCATCATAACTTCAATGAACCATACGGCCCTTAGGACTGTAGTATGATCCGTCCTGGAGCTGTTGTCCCGTTGGTGTTCATGCAAACGTTAACGTCCCTCAGATATCAAAGTGTTCATCTGAGGTCAAAGCCTCGACCACAGTCGTTGGGCAGGTGCATGTCCAGGAATGTTGACCCAGCAATGGCCACATCCATCAATCTCACCAACAAGCTCCAGATACATGGAAATCAACACAAACAAAAGTTATAAGACATGGAAGTGCCACACAAGTACATCTCAACGCAGATTTAAAATCCCAGTCATTTTCCCAAATATTTTATAACTATTTTTAGAACCAGGTCAAAATCAATTACTATATTCCAGAATACTCTGTCCATTCATCTGAAGAGTATGAAGCTCTTTCTTAAAAGCTTTAGTTATGCTGTTAACTAGACCTGAGTTACTTTGGATGAAATCCTGTAGATCTCACCTTTTCAGCTCAAAGCAGCTCAGTGCTATTTGTTCTGTCCAGTCCTTGGACCAGTTTTAACTCATTTCCAGTTTTAATTCACAGTTACAGCATTTCTCGTGCAATTCATAATCCTTTGTTGGTTATAATCTAATTAAATTTAATCCACATTTGCATAAATTGTCTCAAATGTAAAATTCTAATTTCAATGCTAATTGAATTTTAGCCTTATATTCATTAAGGACACCTTGAAGGAGACCTCTGTTGTTGAAGCATATGGGGCTCTCAAATAAACCTGAAGGAACTGCTGTTTGGTTCCTAAGGTGTGAGGTTTTACTCACGATGTTCTCCGTCACATTGTATGTGAACAAATAAACCAGGATCCTTTAAGGGCGCATGTTTCCGGTCAGCAGGCAATGCTGGTCCAATGGTCTTACTTCCACAAAACCTCCAGACTTCTGCTTTGCACTGCACCTGTCCCTGATCTCTCAGTTTGTCAGGTTCAGAGTGATGTTACAGGACGTCCTGTCACTGGCCCTGCTCACAGGTGTACTCCAGGTGTAAACCAAGATGACTATAAGTTCAAAGAACTATGTTAATATTAGCTCTTACTGGTGGCTATATTAATTATCAATCTTATTTTCTGAACTGGTACTTGTTGTGGTTGGCTTCCATCCAAATAAAGAACAAACAAATAAATCAAAAGTTCTCAGACATTTTTAGACCCAGAGAAAGTGCCTCCAGGCTTTCGTCAAACGAAACCATGTAAGCTCTTAAAAATGAAAACAATAAAAATTAAACAACAGATAAACCCTGTTTCCACAGATATGGTCTGCTGGAAATCTTCTTTAATCTGAAAGTTTGACTCATTCAGAACAAACAGTGCCTCTTCAAAACAGTCATGGTAACCTTTCTTTATTTTTGATTTAAACTTATCTTTTACTGTATTAAACACTGTTGTTATAGCCTCTTCACTTTAATACAGTTAGTTTAAATCTTCTTCTCCTTCTCTTTTTTGAGCCTTGGGAAACCCATGGCTCAAAACAAAAATAAAAATAAAAATAAAATAAACATCATAAAATGAAAGGCCAGTGCCATTGATCATTTTAAGAAGTTAGTCCAGCAATAATCATTTCTAATTCTTCGTCTTCTTTATGTTTTCCAAATAGCATCACTGTTGTGTCTGTTATATTTAAACTTTATTTTGTTCAGTTTTAATTTTAGCTACCATTTAGTTTTAGTTGCCACAGTTGTAGGTCTTTACCTGTAACTGTAACTATCATCATCAATTATAGTAATATTTTATTCAGCTGATGCAAACATAAATAATTTAAAATAGATCAGAACTAGTTTCTCATGATCTGTTGTCACAAACTTTTAGCCAAAGACTTTAAATTCACAATCTAATTAGAAAATCCTCAGAATATTGTTCACTCACTTCAAATTAATTCCTTTAGAAATAAAATCCTTAAAAACCCTTGGGTCAGACCCCTCCCTCTGGAGTTAACCTTGTAACAGGGCAGCCTCTGTCAGCTGCTCAAACACACCACAAAGCCTCTGTTCACACTGCTTTCCTCCAAAACTCCATCACCATTGTGTCGTTTAAAAGGAAAGACCGTTCATAAAATCAACAAAGCTCTGTATAAATTTTTCTGTATTTACTTTTATAATGAACAATTTCTTTAGGGTTTTGTTCAGTATAGATTTGTTCCATACTGTCTCTATAAAACTCAGTTAAAATACAGTACCCATTTTGTTTTTGCATCTTTTTCCATATTAATTTTAACTGCAGCATATTTAAAACGTTTATTCATTCTTAATTTCACATTTTCACTAATTTTGTGTCAGACTCTACATAAAGAGTTCCCTTTACTCAATGTTAAACAGAAACTTAACCCATTAAGTGTAAAATAAAATCAACTTCTCTCTTTATTTATTCCGATACCGACATTTTACTCAGTTATAGTCAATAATGTTAATTTAAAACAATGCTAAAATTTAATATTTTATTTTTAGGTAAGGTTTTACTGTGTTCTCCATAAACACCTCTTCAGTTCAACCAAAAATAATATTCAATCCCATTCAAAAGGACAGACTATTGTGTTAGTCTCTACTTCACACATTCAGCAATAATCCAAACGTTCCAGCATTTAAATCAGATTCATCAAAAAAACTTTTACAAATCACTTCAAGCAGTGATTAAAACAGTGAGCACTTTGTCTTATGCTCTTAAACTTTGACTATTTTTACAGTTTAACAATTTACTTCAGAAATTTCTATAAATTACCTCCAATCCTGCAAGATTGTTTAGATAGTTTTAACTTAGATAAGTTTTCAATTCCCAGATTACAAATTAACCTTGCAGTTTAAAACTTTACTGTAAATATGCCACTTATTTACATTGCATTTTAAACTTTGTTAAAAGATGCCACTTCTCTACCTTGCAGTTCAAACTTTATTGTAAAGATGACCCTCGTCAGCATCTATTTTTGTGTCAGGTCTTAAACCTTTATTAGAAAGTTCCATTTCAAAATCATTGGCCAGTATTTATTTTGTCTTCATTTCAGTTTTTCTAATTACTTGATCAATATTTTTCTCAAACAATTTTTAATCTCATTCATTTTGTCATTTATTTTACCAAAACATTTTTATAGAATCAAGATTTAAATGTGGACTATATTCGTATCATAAACCTTTCTTTATCCTATCAGTTCAGTCTGTTTCTGTCGCTGACATTTTTACTTCAGCAATTTTCAAAATTAAAACGTTTGTTAACTGTAAAGGCTCCAACACTTTCTGTGAAGCTAAACTTCATTGAAAAAACATTTCTTGCTCCGGACCTGAGCAAAAGAAGTGAGGATGCTTTGAAGCCCTGCTACTTTGGCCCAGAACGTTATCTTGTGTTGAAACATTCCTTGTGAATCCAAACATTGGTTGTTTTGTATCCACTTTCTCAACACTTTGTCAGAACCAAACCAGAGAAATACATAATTGTTTATTTCCTTTCTTCTGGAATAAATTATTTTATATGTGAGCTGATGGCCCAAATATCTATCATTTTTATCTTTATAACTTCATCTTTAAGACACATTTTAAATTCTTCTGATTACACAGTGATCATTTTCATTCATGTTATACAGTGTTTTTTGGACCACACTGATATTACGGACCTCTATTAGTTTAAGTGCTGATAGACTCATACAATTGGTCTCCAACTTTAAAAAAAATACTTTTCTAGCTCAAGGGAGTGAGCAAAGAAAAGGGAGGGTGATAAGACACCTCTGTTATCTTGTGTTACTGTGGAACACTGGTCTTTAACTCTATTCACTGTCTACAGTGTTTTTTATTACAAAGTGGTCATTTTCATTCTATCCCCAATAACTATGTCTCAGTTTTTCTTAGTTCTTTCATACTAATATTTGTCCTAATAGATGTACGATAAGATTTCAATTGTTTTGCAAAATACTTCAATACTTTTATTTTGGATCCAAGGTTTTGGATCTTTTAACCTTTTCACTTCCGTGTTCTGTCTTTGTGTGTGTTTTAATTGGCACTATGTGTGTGTACATGACTTAACTCCTGATCTCAGGTCAGTCTTGCTCCTGCTGTGGCCTGGGTCTGTTCTTTGTCCCTCTGCAGACATGTCGTCCTCTCTGTCTCCTCCACCCCACCACGTCCACCTCTCACGGCCTCGCCCGCTCCCGTGACCAGAGGAATTTGTGCGTTTTCCTCGGAGAAATACAACATAATCAGTATTCATTTCAGGCTTCACGTCTTTGAGAAAAGCCTATTTCTTTCTTTTTGTCAAATTTAGTGCATATTACATAAAATTTTGAAAATGTGTTTTTCTGTATCTTACCGCTTTTGTCTCTGATCCGCTGGGCACTGGGCAGCGCCTTGTAGGCCTTTGGTCGGAGCGGGTGGATTTGGCTCAGAGTGGCAGGAGTGTGGCAGGGGGGGGTAGACAGTTGTGGGACGGCCCTGTTCAGTGGCCGACCTTGAGAGGCGGCATGCTGCTTGAGAAAGGCAGACCCAGAGGCTCACAGGAGGAAACATTTGAGAAAAAAATATATATATTTTGTCAGTTTATTCAGGTCTTTTATGCATTTTTCATAGTTTATTCACAGTTTTGGACTTACTTTGTCAATTCTTTAATCTCATCTCTGCTGTGTCGCACAAAAGTAATACATATCTGTTCTTTAACAGACTATTTATAAACTTTTCTCATAATCAAAAGCGCATCCAACTTCTGTAGATGTGTCTGTTCCGTGTTTGTGTCTGTGTGTTTTTATGTGTGTGTCCGTACTTCTGTGTCTATGTGTCTGTGTGTGTTTATGTTCCTGACCTGTTCAAGGGTTAGTCAAAGGTCCTTCTCTCATCTGGACCCAGTGTCGCCCTGTAGTGTTGGCCTGTCGGCTTCGCCAGTGCCCCCTCGTCTGCGACTCCCCCCTGTCCTCCTCCCTCTGGTCTCCATGGTAACATTTTTCCTCGGAAAAATACATTTCATTCATATTAAGGTCAGGTTCAGCACAATTTTTAAGTTAAATTTACCAATTCATCTTTGGTCTCTCTCAATAGATCCAGTTTAAAATAAACATTTGTCTGAATTTGTTTATCTCACCGCCTGTGTTGCTGCTGTTTGTCTGCAGCGTCTCTCATCCAAAGGGAGCAGGGGTGTGGGGGGGAGGGCATAGGAAATTTTGGGGAGCACTGGTGTCCAGCGGAGAGGCCAAGACCTAGAAATCTCACAGGGCACATTTATAAAAATACAAATGATTAGTGTCTTGAAGTACCTGTGTGCACTTCACTAGAAAAATATCTTACATAAGCTATTTTTAAGCTATTTTTTCTCCGATGGATCAAATTCTCACAGTCACTATGTTGCATCAACTTATCACAAGTTAAGGCTTTCTCACATTCAGGCTGACTAATGTTCGATCTCATTATTCAGACTGAATCAACTTCTTCCAATAAAATCAATTCAATGCATTCAATCCACAGTCGCGTCACAATCAGTCTCTCAGACACACTTGTTACTAACCCTTCAGGTTAGATAAACTTCATTAAAGCCACTTCACCTTAGTGGACCTTTTCTCTGTATCTCAGAGTTTACAGAGACAACAACAAAACATAGAAGCAGGCCTGCTTTGTCACTATATTGCCACGTGACTCCAGACTCCATCTCACCGTTCACCATAGGATTTGGCAGGGTCTCGACTAAGAGTCACCTCGAGCTCTACGGGGGCGTCCAACGCCCCATTTAAACCATTAAAACCTTAAACCAACACCCGCAGTTAGGCCAGACGTTTTTGGGTGTGGAGTATTAGGATGTATGTTTATTAAACTAAAGCAATATCTGCAAATATTACCACAGATTAACATCAAAACATCCCGTTTAAATCTCACCATACACCTCTAAAGGCAGGGTCTCGACTAAAACACATACTATTTCCTCGTCTCTCAGACGGTACCTCAGTTTTTAGTGTTCTTCTACAGTAATAGTAACAACATGGAAATACCCGCCACGGTAGATGTCATGCAATCACCGAACAGTTTAAGCAGAAGCAACCCAAAACCTACTTCCGATTTCTCTGTTCACAATCACAAATAAAAAAAAATTAACAGCTGTTTTACCTGACTTTAGTCGAATGCTCCAGTCTTTCCTCAGCCAGACTTCTGTCTCTCATCGTCTCTCTGCTTTTTTCTCTTTTTATTTATTTATTTTTTTTTTTTTCAGATATCGTCACTGCGTCTCTCACACAGAGAGTGAAGGTCTGGCCTGTAATGCTTGAACAGCGCATCTTAGGACTTATAAAGAAATGCTTTTTGTGCATTTCTCCGTGCACGTCAGTTTCACTTTCTACGAGAAACAGCAGATGTTGATATCCCGGACGAGCCCCCAAAATGTTAAGAGAATTTTTTGGTTACAGATTAAATGAGCAGACGATGGAGACAGGATAGGATTTGACAATAATAGACAGGTTTAATCTTTGCAAAGAGAAGCAAACACACGGTAGCAATGGTACACGGAGGGTTTTGCTTAAAGGTGTAAACAATACATGAGGCTTTATAGGTTTACATTGTGCCAGCCCCCAGCTCCAGGGTCGTGGATGGACGTGTATTGAGCTGACGTGTCAGTCAGAGATGTGTGTCTAAGTGTACAGGACAGAGTGTCCTTGTACAGTGATTAGATGTAGTGCAAACTGATTTAGATATGGCTGAAGGCATTAAGTCATACTTGTGTGTGGATAAGCATGTGAACTGGAGCAGGAGTGAGAGCATAATGTATAACATTAATGGAGATGTACAATTCCCATAACAATATTAATCAAATCTTCTTCAGGCTTCTTCAGTTTAAACAAATTGTTTTTAAGGGTCTGTAAAAGGGAGTCAAAAGGATGAATCATTAATCCATAAAGTGGTTAGATTCCTGGGGGAAGAGTCTCGCTACATACCTTTAAAGAAAGACTCCATATCATTACTGTTGGCCTGGCACTCTGACAACGCTGAACAAAAATGTTAAAGCTCTTTTTGCTCATATACTGCAGGAATGGAATGTTTATTTTCCATTTGCTTTAATTTTAGGGCCAACATCTTTCCTGCTCGTCCCATTTTCAAAATGTCCACCACTTAGTCCCGTTAGGGGTCGTGGGTGACTAGAGCCTATCCCAGCAGCTTTGGGCTTGAGGCTGGGTTCACTCTGGACAGGGGCCAGTTAGTCGCAGGGCTGCTCATGTCTAACATCTTATCTGGAATTTAACAAATTAATTCATGGTCTTTAAATAAATGGCATTGTTTTTATGGCACTTTTTGACCTACTGGGCACTCAGAGGTCTTTACATCCAGCTTCCATTCACACAGACATTTATACACCAGTGTTACAGCTGGAACATCATAAGTGTCTTGCCCAAAGACACAACAACAGTATGAACTGTGGGGAGAGCAGGAATCAAACCGCTAACCTTCTGGTTTCAGGACGACCGCTCTAACACTGAGCCCATTATTACTTTGAGGCAGGTGCAGCTGACAGAGCAGTGGCTCCTGCTTTTCCAGAGGCCACAGTGTTGTGTTAAAGAAACTCTTTAAAAACATCTGTTCCTTTTGATTTGATGATGTCAGTGACACCCGTCCTCTGTCTGACTGTAGAATAAATCAGTGTGTTCATGAAACGTGTTGTTTCAGAAATCAGAGAGCAGTGTCTTCAGTGTCCAGCTGTGTGTCTCTGAAGAGCGACTGGTCCAAGGACCCCCGTCTAAACTTCAGTAATGAACCTGGAGCTCCACAGAGTCGACTGTAAGTGATGCACTAATATCATTTATATTGTCTTCAACAGCAGCTGATCAGAGCAGATATATTCACTGAACCACTGTCATCTCTCCATCACTGTTTAAAATTTTAAAATTGTGTAAAACTGGAGACAGGACACATTCAGCCCAAAGGAAGACTGTCTGTTTTTATCTGTCAGTAATAACTCACTTCTAATGTCTTCATTTGAGCTCAGATTTAAAGTGAGAGGATGAGACTGTTATTGGAATTTATTATATCCTTATATTTAACCAGAGAGACACGGAGACCAATTATAATTTAACAAGCAATGGCCAGGTTTTAATCCTTGCAAGAATTGAAGCAAAGCAGCACAATATTACAGCGAGAGGTTTGCTTAAAGATGTAAACATAACATGAGATTATATACAGCACAGTGACGTCCTTGGTGAGAGGCGTTCACAATGGTCCAGGAGCAAGAGTCCCGTGACAAGACATGTCTCAGTCTAGTTATGTCTACTCCATGCTTGGATTAGAGCGAAGGACATGACATGAATTTGACATGACCTGAAGAGACCTATAAGCCTATAAGTAACAATAAACATTAAAATTAAAATTCTTATAACAGAGACAGAATATGACTCCTGTCAAATGAGTTAGTTTCATTAATGGCTCCATTTCCAGAAACAGGTCAAAAGGAGGGGTCAGTATTCTTGTCCAAAAGCAGGGACCAGGCTGTGACCTTTGTAAAGCTGTTTTAATGAATGTGTTGATGTCCACAGAGAGAGTCCTGGTGACGGCCCATCGTCCTGTGGTCTGTGTCAGAGCGTCCTGACTGATCCAGTCTCTACCAGCTGTGGACACTGCTTCTGCAGACAGTGTCTCTCTTCAAACTGGGACCAGTCTGGTTCACCTCAGCCCTGTCCCCAGTGTGGACAAAGACCAAGACTGGAGTACACTCTCCTCAGTAAGACCATTCATTCTTCAGAAAACCCTGCAGCTACTGTGTTGTATTTAACATGACTCTGGTCACTAATAAAACTCCTCCTGATTCCACCAGTGAACGCTGCAGGTCCAGTCTTTTTAAATGAACATAGACCTATTTCAAAACTCTCTGTTGTGGCAAAGGCTTGAGTCTTTGGTTAATGAAGAAGTTAAAGTGCGTCTGGCTCTAACTCCATAAGGTCAGGGTTCAGACTGAAGCACAGCTCCTCTACTGTCACTATTCTAAAGTTTTAAATTATATTTTTAAAGCCCTTGACAATAATTGATGCTGTCTCTCTCTTGTTTTTTATTTTCCAAAGATGTTCTGTGGCCTCTCACTCATCATTGTCTGCTTTACTAAAAGTGACCGGTCAAAGTCTTTGTTTTAGTGACATTCTGCAGTTGTCTGTTCCCAAAGTGTTGGCAGAACTACAAACTCGATTCCCAAAATGTTGGGAAAGTGTACAAATTGTGAATAAAAACAGAATGCAATGATGGAGAAGTTTCAAAATTCAATATTTTATTCAAAATACAACTTAGATGATGTATCAAATGTTTAAACTGAGAAAATGTATCATTTAAAGAAAAAAATAGGGTGATTTTAAAAGAGATTTTAAATCTTCCTCTTTTTGATGCACCAGATGTTTTCTATGGGTGAAAGATCTGGCCATTTCAAGACCAGATCCTTCTTCTCCGCAGCCATGATGTTATTGATGCAGTATGTGTCTGGCATTGTCATGTTGGAAAATGAAAGGTCTACCCTGAAAGAAACGACGTCTGGATGGGAGCAGATGTTGTTCTAGAACTTGGATTTACCGTTCAGCATTGATGGTACCTTTCCAGATGTGTATGCCACATGCATTCATGCAACCCCATCCCATCTGAGATGCAGGCTTCTGAACTTTTCCAGCCTCTTATTGCTATCTGTCCCAACTTTTTTTAATGTGTAGCTCTCATGAAATCCAAAATGAGACAATATTTGGCATGACATTTCAAAATGTCTCACTCTCAACATTTGATATGCTATCTATGTTGTAGTCTGAATAAAATACAAGTTTATGAGATTTGTAAATTATTGCATTCCTTTTTTATTCACAATTTGTACAGTGTCATAACTTTTTTGGAATCGGGTTTGTAGAAAGACAGCTTGTAGATTTTCTGCTGCGTTCACTAGTGTCTGTCATGTCAGTCTGGACTGTTACACCTGAGGTCTGTTGTTTGAAGCTGCTTCAGGTTTAGATCCAAGTAAGTTCAGGTTTAGTTTGAGGCTCAACAAGGTGTTTTGGTTTTGAGCAGGTTTCATCGGTAACTGACTCCACAGCTTTTATTCTGGTTTAGACACAAACCCAAACTGGACCAATCAGCTGTGAGCAAAGTCACATGATCTGACAGTTTTTATTTAAGGATTGTGTCGTAACGTTGTCCTGTGGACGTGACTCAGCTTCAACAGGACTGTTGTGTTTTTCTGACCAGTGTTCCCTGTAAACAGCCTCTGAGACGACATGAAAAGAAGTCAGAGCAAAACAACTTGTTTTGTTAAAATATGTTTGTATGAATAGAATATGAAAATAAAAGAGTGAGAAGAACTTCTTTAAATTAAAACTGTTTTGTTCCAGGTGAGCATAAGAGGAGTCTGCAGCAGAGATGTGAAAGTGTGTCTGAAGGAACTGAAACAGGAAGTAGAACGGCTCTGAACAGGATCTACACTGAGCTGTACATCACAGAGGTCAGTGCAGAGGTCAGTACCCAACATGAGGTCAGGCAGCTGGAGACTCAGTCCAAGAAGACTGTCCACGATGCTCCAATCAGGTGCCACGACATCTTTAAAGCCTTAGCGTCCAATCAGAAGCCCATCAGAGTGGTGCTGACCAACGGCGTGGCTGGAGTGGGAAAGACCTTCTCGGTTCTGAAGTTCACTCTGGACTGGGCCCAGGGCTTAGAGAACCAGGAGGTGGATCTGGTGGTGCCCTGTCGTTCAGAGAGCTGAACCTGGTCCCAGAGCAGGACTACAGTCTGCTGGCGCTGATACAGGTTTTCTATCCAACGCTACAGAAGCTGACGGCAGAGACGCTGGCCGACAGGAAACTCCTGTTCATCTTCGACGGCCTCGATGAGAGCAGACTGCCTCTGGATTTACACAAATGTCAGGTCATCTCTGAGGTCACACAGAGGTCACAGGTCAACGTGCTGTTGGTAAACCTCATCAGACGCACACTGCTTCCTTCTGCCCTTATATGGATCACCTCCCGACCGGCAGCAGCCAATCAGATCCCTGCGAGGTGTGTGGACAGGGTCACAGAGGTCAGGGGCTTCACTGAGGCCCAGAAGGAGGAATACTTCAGGAAGAGGTTCACAGATGAAGAGCTGTGTGACAGAGTCCTCTCCCAAATCAAGGCCCAGGAGCCTCCACATCATGTGTCAGATCCCAGTCTTCTGCTGGATCACAGCCACAGTCCTAGAGCACATGTTGGGAACCGAGCAGAGAGGACCACTGCCCCAGACCCTGACCGACATGTACGCACACTTCCTGCTGGTGCAGACTCACAGGAAGAGGCTCAAGTACCAACATTCGACTGATCTACAGCTGACACAGGCCGACTGTGAAGTCCTTCTGAAGCTGGGGAGGCTGGCCTTTGAACATCTGCAGAAAGGAAACATCATGTTTTATCAAGAAGACCTGCAGCAGGTGGGTCTGGACCTGACCGAGGCCTCGGTCTACTCAGGACTTTGTACAGAGATCTTTAAACAAGAGACGCTCATCTTCCACAAATCACTCTACTGTTTCGTTCATCTGAGCGTCCAGGAGTTTCTGGCTGCACTTTATCTTCACCACTGCTTTAACAACAACAACACAGAGGAACTCAAGAGGTTTCTGAGAGACTGGAAACATAACTCAACACTAGACATCTTCCTCAGAGACGGCATGGAGGAGTCCCTCCAAAGTCCAAATGGCCACCTGGACCTGTTTGTGCGCTTCCTTCACGGCCTCTCTCTGGAGTCCAACCAGAGGCTTCTGGGAGCTCTGCTGGGTCCAAGACCGATCGACTTAATGACAAGACAAAGAGTCATCAACAATCTGACAAAGATGAACACAGATGATATCTCTCCTGACAGAAGCATCAACATCTTCCACTGTCTGACAGAGTTAAACGACCACTCGGTCCATCAGCAGATCCAGGACTTCCTGAAGTCAGAGAACAGATCAGAGAAGCTCTCTGAGATCCAGTGTTCAGCTCTGGCCTACATGCTGCAGATGTCAGAGGAGGTCCTGGATGAGCTGGACCTGAACAAGTACAACACTTCAGCTGAAGGACGACGGAGACTGATCCCGGCCGTGAGGAACTGCAGAAAGGCTCTGTAAGTACAGTTTAAATATTTACTGAAAATGTTTAGTCTTGAGAAAAAACTTTAGTCACAAACAGGAACTCGGTCTAAGAAGGCAGTTTATTAAAATATTAAATATCTGATTCAGGCTCAGGACACAGCTTTGAAAAATACTGTAAATAACCTGAAGCACTGCACATTATGGGATGTGTCATAGTTTTGTGACTGAACAGCTGCAGGGATTATGTGGGTCACTGAGTTTGGTGTCAATCATTTCCAGATGGTTTATGTGCCACTCTTTTTGTTCTTTCAATCTTTTTAAACTTGATTTATTTCTGTAGCTCTGCTCTCGTCTTGTGTCTCAGCCACAGTCGGCCACAGGACGGGCTTAAACACACACACCCCAAACTCACAGAGGACGACTGTCTGTGTCACTTGTTCTTTTTTCTTTTGTTTTTGTCAGTGTCTTTGTAAAATGCACAATGTTGCTGAAATGAATAAAGCATTAATGTGAAATGAGTGAAAAGAGATGATAGTAATAAGCCTCATTTTGGCTCCTGCTCATGGAGCATTCATCCAAACACATTTAAAAATGCCTTCATGTTTACAGCATGTTACAAAAGGACCTTCTGCTGAACTCTGAAGTGTTTCAGACTGAGAGCTCTGTAAATGTGGGGCTTCAGTCACAATTATATTTTTACAAGACTTTATGAAGCTTTTTGTCTGATTTTTCAACAAATGTGAGATATTTAGTGTTTTTAATATTTAGTTTAGTGTAAGGAGCTTTGACAAAGAAGAAAAGGTTGGGAGAATGATAAAAACAGTCAAATATGTTTGTATCTGTTGCAGCTGGAGATAATTTTAAACTTTGAATTTAAAGTGAATAAATGTAGTTCTGTGACCTGGACGACTGAGAACCTTTACATCTCTAATGTTTGACTTAATGTTACTGTGTTTACAGACTTTCTAATTGTGGACTCTTAAAGATTCACTGTGAAGTTCTGTCGTCGGCTCTGAAGTCCAGTCCCTCTCACCTGAGAGAACTGGACCTGAGTTGGAACAAACAAATAAACTCAGGAATGAAGGAGTTGTGTGAAGGACTATTGAGTCCAAACTGTCGACTGGAGACTCTGAGGTCAGTCACTGGTCCTTCTCTTCTTTTCTCTGACTCTTGGGTTTGAACAAACAGCTCATAAAGTCACACTGTATCATGTTTATGAGAGGGATGCTTGGCCAAAGAACAAATGAAAAGTCTTCAGTAAATCAGTGTCAGTCTTTTTCCAATCCACCGAGCTCAGATGATGTGTTCAAGATTCTACCTTCAGCAGTTAATTATTGAGAGTAAGTTTTTATAAAATCATATAAATGTTAAATAATGTAGACAAAGTCTAGTTTATAAAGAGTGCAGAGCCATTATGAAGAATAAATATTAGGACTTGTAGAAGCTGATATAGTGTGGCTGGTTCTATTAAGTGTCTCGTTCTGAAGATGAAGTATAAAACACAGATCCTGAGGTGTGGCAGACATGAGCTTTATTTTCAGGAGCTGCAGGTGAAGCTGCTGCAGGTTCTTCTTTGTCACAGTCACAGGTTTGACACAGGTCTAATCTTCATGTAACGGCTCCACAGTGGTTCACGGGACGTCCTGCTCTTCCTCAGGCATATGTTCACACTTTTCCATGACAGGTTCCCAGGTGCAGGATGTAGGTGGCTATGTCTATGTTTGGATTTGCTCGAAGGACATGACATTAGCATAACCAAGAGAAACAGTCCTTGATAACAATAAAAAATGTACAATTCTCAAAACATGTTTAAGCTGAATAGGCATAAAACCTAGATGTGAAGTGTAGACTATGGCAGGAGTGAAAACCCAGCAGGGCAGCTGAACTAGCCTTAGTACATTTGAGCATTCGATAAATGACCAATCGCTGGGAAAAACTCTCTTGCCCCCCTCCCTCTCCCCAAGGCGTTGCAATCCACAAACAAGGCATCAAGTTTATGTAATCAGTTCAAATGATCAAAATGTAACACGTGTCAAATCAAAGACAACAAATGATTATAATGTAATATGTTTAAAATGAAACACAATCAAAATATCAAAGAAGATTAATGCACTGATTCTTTAAATTTAATAAATCAAAAACACAGTATAAGTCCAAAACAAAGTAGAAAAATGCCGGACTCTGAGTTGGTCGACCCATCGGACTCAAGATCTCCGTCCTGACCCTTCCTGTCCCGGTCTACTGAACAAGGAAGACATTACAAAACCAAATGAGTCATTATACTTAACAAAATGGATACAGAATCATTATTTTTGTACAAGACCTTTCTGAAAATAATAAAGAAATACAAAAATATGAAAACTTTAACAATTTTAACTATTTTTTTAAAACCTCCTCAAGAATATAATTGTCATAAAAGGTGTTCCCAAAGGCATATTTAAACTAATGAAAGGATTAAAACAACAATATTTCAGAAATCAACCCTCTGTATTTATCTGAAGATGAGCAGCGTGTGAGGCTCAGGAACAAGGACAGATGTTACAGACTGGTTCTAATGTCACTTTAAACATCAGCACAACTGCAGAAAAAACAACACACTGTCTGAAGCACTACACATTATGGGATGTGTCATAGTTTTGTGACTGAACAGCTGCAGGGATTATGTGGGTCACTGAGTTTGGTGTCAATCATTTCCAGATGGTTTATGTGCCACTCTTTTTGTTCTTTCAATCTTTTTAAACTTGATTTATTTCTGTAGCTCTGCTCTCGTCTTGTGTCTCAGCCACAGTCGGCCACAGGACGGGCTTAAACACACACACCCCAACCTCACAGAGGACCACTGTCTGTGTCACTTGTTCTTTTTTCTTTTGTTTGTGTCAGTGTCTTTGTAAAATGCACAATGTTGCTGAAATGAATGAAGCATAAATGTGAAATGAGTGAAAAGAGAGGACAGTAATAAGCCTCACTTTGGCTCCTGCTCATGGAGCATTCATCCAAACACATTTAAAAATGCCTTCATGTTTACAGCATGTTACAAAATGACCTTCTGCTGAACTCTGGAGTGTTTTAGACTGAGAGCTCTGTAAATGTGGGGCTTCAGTCATAATTATATTTTTACAAGACTTTATGAAGCGTTTTGTCAGATTTTTCAACAAATGTGAGATATTTAGTGTTTTTAATATTTAGTTTAGTGTAAGGAGCTTTGACAAAGAAGAAAAGGTTGGGACAATAATGAAAATCAGTCAAATATGTTTGTATCTGTTGCAGCTGCAGATAGTTTTAAACTTTGAATTTAAAGTGAATAAATGTAGTTCTGTGACCTGGACGACTGAGAACCTTTACATCTCTAATGTTTGACTTAATGTTACTGTGTTTACAGACTTATTAATTGTGGACTCTTAAAGATTCACTGTGAAGTTCTGTCGTCGGCTCTGAAGTCCAGTCCCTCTCACCTGAGAGAACTGGACCTCAGTCGGAACTATATCTTAAACTCAGGAATGAAGGAGTTGTGTGAAGGACTATTGAGTCCAAACTGTCGACTGGAGACTCTGAGGTCAGTCACTGGTCTTTCTCTTCTTTTCTCTGACTCTTGGGTTTGAACAAACAGCTCATAAAGTCACACTGTATCATGTTTATGAGAGGGATGCTTGGCCAAAGAACAAATGAAAAGTCTTCAGTAAATGAGTGTCAGTCTTTTTCCAATCCACCGAGCTCAGATGATGTGTTCAAGATTCTACCTTCAACAGTTAATTATTGAGAGTAAGTTTTTATAAAATCATATAAATGTTAAATAATGTAGACAAAGTCTAGTTTATAAAGAGTGCAGAGCCATTATGAAGAATAAATATTAGGACTTGTAGAAGCTGATATAGTGTGGCTAGTTCTATTAAGTGTCTCGTTCTGAAGATGAAGTATAAAACACAGATCCTGAGGTGTGGCAGACATGAGCTTTATTTTCAGGAGCTGCAGGTGAAGCTGCTGCAGGTTCTTCTTTGTCACAGTCACAGGTTTGACACAGGTCTAATCTTCATGTAACGGCTCCACAGTGGTTCACGGGACGTCCTGTGAGGAAGAGCAGGATGTCCTGCTCTTCCTCACAGGCCACACAGAGACAGGGACAAAAAGAATACAGTAATTAATGTTTAGCCATTAAAACAGAGAAATACATGTTTGTGCAGAAAGTAAATGTGGGGCTTCAGTCACAATTATATTTTTACAAGACTTTATGAAGCGTTTTGTCTGATTTTTCAACAGATGTGAGATAATTTTTGTTTTTAATATTTAGTTTAGTGTAAGGAGTTTTAACAAAGAAGAAAAAAGTTGGGACAATAATGAAAAACAGTCAAATATGTTTGTATCTGTTGCAGCTGGAGATAGTTTTAAACTTTGAATTTAAAGTGAATAAATGTAGTTCTGTGACCTGGACGACTGAGAACCTTTACATCTCTAATGTTTGACTTAATGTTACTGTGTTTACAGACTTTTTGATTGTGGACTCTCAAAGATTCACTGTGAAGTTCTGTCGTCGGCTCTGAAGTCCAGTCCCTCTCACCTGAGAAAACTGGACCTAAGTCATAATGACTTAGACTCAGGAATGAAGGAGTTGTGTGAAGGACTATTGAGTCCAAACTGTCGACTGGAGACTCTGAGGTCAGTCACAGGTCCTTCTCTTCTTTTCACTGACTCTTGGGTTTGAACAAACAGCTCATAAAGTCACACTGTATCATGTTTATGAGAGGGATGCTTGGCCAAAGAACAAATGAAAAGTCTTCAGTAAATCAGTGTCAGTCTTTTTCCAATCCACCGAGCTCAGAAATAGTTTGTGTTGTACTTTCTCCTCTTTTTTGATCCATAAAAGTCCAGAGCTTCTCTTTGAACCAGATCACTTTAAAAAGTCATATTTTCATTTACATCTGAATGTGAAAGAAAATGTGTCTTGGACAAACGTAAAAGAAGAAAGTGTTTGATGGAGGCAGACTTTGGACTTTTACAAACTGTGGTATTTTCCTGAAAAACTGAGCTGTGTCTTGTCCTGAGACACATCAGAGCTTTGAGGATTTTATGAAAGCATTAGAACAACACACGAGGAAATGAAAGTATAAAACTGATAACTCCACAAACGTAGATTGTAGAAAATAATTGTGCAGGGGATGTGTGAGTTTTCTGTTTTTTCTGCTTCTTTTACAAAGTTCACATCAAGTGTCATTTTGTTCCGAGTCTCAAACCTTCTTAAATTAAGCTGTGCCTCATTTAAATACTCTCCTCCACAGTTTATTTATCTTTTTTTGTGAAACAGGAACAATAACAACTGAATATTTCATTAATACGTTTGTTTTAGTTATCTGAAAACTAACTTTATCCCTGTGGTAACTTTTAGAGATTGTGGCGCAATGGGCACAACATCCATGTTTATTTACAATCCGTGTTGTTTAGTTGTGTTTTTTGCTGCTCTGAGAAGTTTTGCACAAAAACCAGCAGGATATTTGCTGTACTATTATGAGCCCTTCATAGACCAGCCATTTATGGTGAGTAAAATTAAATTGTATATTTGTCTCTTTATGAAGAGCTTATCTTAAGAGCTATGCAAACGGACTTTGAGGCTGTTACTAAAGCAGTTAAAACCTTTGACTAAAAAGTATATATTTGGGATTTTAAGTAATATTTCTAGATTCATGTTAGATCTGGAGAAGTCTCATTAAAATGTGGTGCATAAACTGTTCATGAAGACAGTACAATGTGGTTATCATTTTCTAAAATGTAAATAGTTGATGTAAAGCCAGGACATTACTGTGATTAGACGAGTGACACTTCTATAATATTGACTTAAATATGTTTGAAGTTTATTTTTTCTGAACATCACTATTTTGTGATTAGACCAAACTGAGAGAAAAGTTTATGATGCTTTAGTCTCACAAGAAGATTTAACTTATTATTGTTGTCTTAAGGTTAAAAAAGTTTAACATTTGAATACAGTGATCCTATAATCACAAGAAACCGATTGAAATCTATATTAATAGTATCACGAGGCACGTTTTTAGACAATTTCTAAATTTATGGGGCGGAGGAGTCAGAAAACTCCATCAAGAGTCTTCATATTAACAACATATAATGGACGACACAGTATTTTAACTTTATAATGTTTTTGCTTTGGACCAACTTTGTGTCTGAAATAAAGGTTGAATATTGCTGACATTCTTTCAATATAATAAAGCTGTCAGTGTTATTGGGGCCATTGTATTTGACTTGTCTGTGTGTTGTTCCT